>NJRP01000009.1:28920-39749 GCA_003063835.1 Aphaenogaster floridana | reverse complement strand
ATTTAGACGACTTTGTGCTGTCTGGGTTAATATTTTGCTCAATTCTAATATAAAATAAAAATCGGAAAATACTTTTTAAAAACGTTGGGAAGACCAAATAAAATTATTAATATTATGTATTAACATAACTGTTGAATTATTTTGTATGTTATTATTACATCATACTTAAAGTTAAAAGAACAAACGAAAATGTAAAGTATAGTGTTAATTAATTAACATTTTTTTCCAAATATTACTTTTGGAGAAGCAGTTAAAACTTTTATTTTGGTTATAATATTTTTCTTATTTGGAAAAATGTAACACAAACAAGATATAATTAAAACAATTTAACAATAATTAACAACAATTTAACAAATTAGTAAAGCAAATTATTAATTAAAATAGGGAAAATAAAGAATATATTTTTGCATGTTACATCCTAAGAATTAAATAACAAAGATATTGTAACGAAACTTGCTGTGCTACTCGTAAATATTTCTATTTGTGATGAAATTGGCACAAAAAATTGCTTCTCTTTTTAATTACCGTTTACGTTGTTGAAAAAATGTATAAAATCTTGAATTCATTGTTGCTCATTAGAAGAATACTGTACACCTAAAATGTATTTCCAAATAGAGCATAGATGATAGAGTAAAGAGAACAATTTTGTGACGAAGAAGGCACGAAAAAGCGAAAGTGGGGTATAAAGTTGCATGAGCGAAAAATAAAGAGATTCTCTTCCACTCTCGCGCACCGCGAGCGACAGGAGATTTCTTTTTTTTCTCTTGCAAGCGAGAGAGTACCTGTCTCTTTTGAAGAGGACGTGAAAGAACCCTCCTCTCCACTTCCCGTCTCTTTAATTAACCACCCTCCCTGTCACTACTCATAGGAGATAACTTCGACGTTCGAAGTCCGACATTAAGCGCGCCATAAATTAAGCGACCCGTCTAATTATTCAGATCACACACATTCGCGCTTCTGCTCTGAATGACCCCGATATGACATTATACATCTGATATATTGGACGTCCGCTTTATTTCATATAAATAATATGTTGAATTCATATTTTTCTTTTGAAACATTATTGGCACAAAGTAGCATTGTAGTATAACAATAAATTATTTGTGATCTGCGTTGAAAAGTTAAAAATATTTATGAAACAGAAACAAAAATTTTATGAATTTTTTCCGACTTGAAACAATAAATTGGAATCCTAGCATATATACAATAAAAAAAATTAATATTGTTGCAGTAATTCGTATACACAAACTTGTTATAAAATAATTAAATTTAACAATCTGAAACTTATATTGTTTGTTCTCCCACACGCAAACATATGACACGCGCTCCACATAATTATTATTTTATTTTATTATGCTCTGCATGGCGCGTACGCGCGCATATGAGATTTTAGAAAAATCTGAAGATTTTAGAAAAATTCTGGCCATGTTAGGCGTAATTCGCTTAGACTCGCAGGCAATGAGTACACGAATGAGGCTACGAAAGAACCACTTTAAAATGGGGTCTTGTTGAATTATTCGGTACAACGTGATTGCACGTAAAGTAAATTACCTTTCCTAGTGACCATAGTGCTACGACAAAGTACGAAGGCGCGTCTGTATAAAAGATTGCAAAGGTTGCTGCGCGGTTTTAGCTGTGTACACGACGTATGTACGAACTGTTGGACAGTACCGTCGGGATATATACGGAATGGATGTAAAGTCTCCGGAGACTTCCAGATTATTGAGTACGGTCGATTGAATTTTTGACGTTCGGAAATGTACAGATTCGTAGATAAATATAGATTGCGTGTCAGAAAACTCGAACAAAATAGATTTACTACTTACGAAATTTATTTCGAAAGTGAACTTATATATGAATTGTAATATTATACATACGCAATGAAAGTTTCAGTTTTAAACATTATTTTTCAAGTATTTCTTATTGATATCAATATTTTTATATAAACCGTGGCATCAATTTGTCAAAAACTATATAACAATAATACCTACTATACTGTTTATCTAGAAAGCAGCATTCGTTATATGACCTGTTGCAAACATAGAAATTCTTAGTGCTAATAAGTCAATCCTCTAACATAAATCATGAAAAGAATAATTTCCGCGGCTAAGGTATTACGTTTAAGTTCTTACAAGTAGCACACAAATCGGATTATTAGTACTTATCTAATTACAAATAAAGACCAAAGTATCTAAGTAAACGATTCGGAGACGATCATTAATTAAGCAAATTTGTTATCAGAAAATAACGATATCAATTATTTTGTGATACAATTTGCAAATTTCTCTCTACACATTGTATGTGCAAAATTCAAAATCTCATTAGCGCCAGTCACATACGAGTTTATTAGTCGCTACATCCTTTCAGGAACAACGTTATTACTGTTGCAAATACTAGCGTTCGTGAATAAGCCGCTATGCAGAATATTATAACAATGCATCCCATCGTCTTATCGCGACTTTATAGCCTCTTGTAATCGTCTAATCTAACTGCCTAACTGCCTGTCTTGTCGCTTTAAAAATTTAAAGTAAAATTTTCTAACCTGAGTACTTGCTTTCACATGAAATATTTAGTGATTTGAAGTTACTTTTCTTTAGAAAATGATCTACTTTCAAAATTTCAATCTTATCTCGGGAAACCATAAAAAACATTATGAAAAATTATTAAAAAAGCGATTTTTGTTATTAAATACAATTTATTTAAATAAAATTATTTAAATATAGGTATTTAAACACAGTTACATGTACTTTTATGACAGGATTATTATTTCTGAAACATTGTGAAAAATTATTATTTGCATTAATAACAATGTCCAACATATAAACAGATTCTCGTATTTACGAACTTTTGAAGACATAAAATTAAAATTTAGTACCATATTAAACATAATTCATGCGGACTATATGATATAAATATGATTTTTAAAAGTTATATTTCATTTTTTACTTTCGACTGATATTAACCGAAAATCAGCACAAAGAGAATATATGTATGTTATTTATTAGTTATTTTTGTTTTGTTACTTTATTAACAATTTAAGCAAAATTTTACCGTAATATTGATTACGATGCTCGTATAGCATTTTTTTATTTAGCTAATTAATAATACAACATCGCATTATGAGCTCTTTATACGTTTTTCATTATTCTGGATGAAAGCTTCAAAGATCGCATGAATAGCATAACCACTAATAAAATTTAGCTCCTACTCGAATAATAGCTTTTAACACCATTACGTTGCTACGAGGAAATTTATTAAGCACTCTAAAAGCATGATACAGCTGTATACTGGCCCTGTTCTTTAAGGATTTAGGTACCATTTTACCCGTTCATGGCATCGATCTTCCGAGACTCTTATCCCCTTACGTCTCACGTTTCCATTTCCGGTCAGGGTCACTGTGAATTTCGTCAATGTGTCTCGCGCCTACCCTGAAACCCGAGAATCGAAGCGAATTCGCCCGGTATGATGCACGGTTCGTAAAGCACCTCGCGAATCCATTTCCTGGGTTCTACGAAGTTCTCATTCGAGATACGCGAATTCGTGACAAAATTTAAACATAAGTATACTTACGTATTACGTACTGCTACCAATTATATTTGAATTTATATGAAATTGTGTGTGGAGGCATTAATATTCCAGATGCCTTTCGCATGTGTGTCCCGTGTTTAAATTTGTCGTGAATTACAAGCAAGTATTCGGGGAGATTGCCGCATCGATCTGCGAACGGAAACGTCATTGATACGCTCTTAACCCAACGGTTAGTATCGCTATCTCCACGAATTCGAAACACTTCCGTTATACCAACTCGTAGGCGGATATGTACGCATACCGCATTGTACATAGCACGTACGGGAACTCGTACGTATGTGCACAGCCGGTATTGTGTTACGTGCATCGCGTGTGTATACGTGCGCGGATACGTTCCGCGCTGTTATCCAGAAACGGAGAGTGGATGTGCATCGTCAAACGGTACGTTAGTTTATCGGTTAACCGTGGTAAGACCAGCCTGTGATACAAAGGGGTTGTATGTATCATGTAATTGTCAATGTAGTTTCAATTTTGACAATCTATATTGATTCTAAAAAAAAATCTCTTAGTTTATTTTCAGCAATATATTTCTATCTCCAAGAAGAAGACAAAAGTAATTTAAGTTTTTTATACAGGGTGGCTCACGTAAAGTGTTACAAGCTGTTATCTCTAAAAGTACGCATTATTGTAAAAAATGTTTTAGATAAAAGTTGCTTGGTTTTGAGGAGGAAAGAAGATAGGAATATTAGTTAGACCTTGGATGGCGTCACCAAGGTCAGGACAAGACCACCTTGAATTTTTAAAATGGAACTTCTACTTTTTATTGCATATTCATATAGTTTACGTCGAGAGCTTTTCAAAACACTATAATAAAATATTTTTTCATTAAGTACTTTTCGAGTTATAAGGCTTGAAAAATATCTCGTAAACTATTAACTTTTTGATAATCATACATATTTTGATAATTACATATTACGAATTGCATAATTGATTCATCTCATTTTTCTATGCATAAAAGTATTAAGATACGATTATCAAAAAGTTTATAGTTTACGAGATATTTTATATTTTATGCCGGCAGTAACTTTCAAGCTTTATAACTTGAAAAGTACTTAATGAAAAAATATTTTTTATAGTGTTTTAAAAGTTCTCGAAGTAAGCTATATAAATATGCAATAAAAAGTAGGGAGTTCTATTTAAAAAATTTAATGTGACCTTGTCCTGACCTTGGTGACATCACCCAAGGCCTAACTAATATTCCTATCTTCTTTCCCCCTCAGAACCAAACAACTTTTGTCTAAGACATTTTTTGCTATAATGCGTACTTTCAGAGATAACAGCTTGTAACACTTTACGTGGGCCACCCTGTATATTATACAGGATGTTCGGCAACAGATAGAAGAAAATTTAAAGAGTGATTCTAGATGGTAAAGTAAGACGAAAATGAAGAATAACAAAATTGCGATAAAGACTTCGTTTTTAATTATAAATGTTCAAATATCTTTAAAACGTGCTTTAAGCACTTTTTACTTGAATGTAAACATTTGAATTTAAATATTTATAATTAAAAAACGAAGCCTCCACCGAAATTTTGTTATTCTTGATTTTGTGTTTATTCTTGATTTTTTTTCTGAATGTTTAAATATTCATGTGTGTAAAAAGTGCCTCAAGCACGTGAATATTTAAACATTTATAATTAAAAAATGAAAAGTATCCACCGCAATTTTGTTATTCTTGATTTCCATCTTATTTTATCATTTAGAATTACTCTTTAAAATTTTTCCCACGTGTTACCGAACATTCTGTATATAGAAGATAAACTTATCAATTATAAAAAAAATTATATGTAATATATACTAAAACGAAAAAAATTACATTTTGTTGGCTGGTTAGTCCAAACGTCGACCGTCGTTGTGTGTGTGAGTAGATCTACTAGAATACTCTTCTTAATTATAGTTAGGCCAAGAGTCGGCGTCTAGTCTTACAAAAGACAATATATCTTTCTCACAACGCGGCGGTAGGTCTTAGCATGGTCAACTAGTAACCTAATTAAACTATTTGCTACGAACTGTGATTCTGTATCGCAACATGAAGCATCGCGACTTCCATTCAACCTCAATTTTCATTTGTTCTTTTAAAATGTTCATTGAAAATTTACACAAATTTTTAATTGCTAATTCAATACATCGCGATTTTTTAAATCTATCAATTTTTTAAATATCTTTTGCGGGTACAAGTATAACGCACAAAATTGGTTAAATTTATTTATTTTTTATTTTTTTAAAATCAAGACTAATTAATTCTACCAAAGTTTCTCGAAAAATTACACATAACACAGGCAACGTTTTATTTTTGCAAAAATGCATCAACCTAAATTTAATACGCGTGAAATTACTTTTTCCGGAAAAGTGATTTATAATTTAATTTGCCTACGGTAATAAGAGTATGTAACATCACTTTTTCAACAATGTAGCGATTTTATAAAGGTATCTAGTATCACGTATTACGTATATCTGATATATTAAGTATACTTAATTCATTTTTAAAGAACTATCACAGATATTATATTTTCTAGATTCCTAAAATAATATTTTACAAAAATAAAAATATTCCTATTTTACTTTTCGCTAAAAGCAATGCATATTTATCACGTTTCGAAACGGATAAATAAATGAGCTCCATGCATTTATTATTTGCTGTAGTTTGAATTTCTTTCTCTATCTCTCGCTACAGTCCCTTTTATAACTGTGAGCGGATCTCGTATACAAACGCGGATTCCTTCGATTCATTCTACAGAAAGCAAGAATGGCGCACGTGCGCTATTTGATAAAACCAAGAGATTTTGCCGTTGTACTTTTTCTCATGCACGCCCTCGTGAACAAAGCGCTAAGATGTACCGTGAAGGCGAAAAGGATGGCAGAAATGTATAAGAGAAGGTAATAACGCGGCCAGGACCACGGATACGCGGATTACAGTATGGAATGCAATTTAAACTGCGCAAACGTAATTATTGCCCTCGTCGGTTTTATCACTGTCACAGTAAATAATTCAACGCATATTTCGCGCGTATCTAATCATTTCTCTACGGTTACCTCGTGGTTTACAACCAAGTTTTGTGGTTGTATTATGCTAACAAAACATAGTAAGAGCACGCTTAGAACAAAGCTGAATCTCTATGCTTCTCTAATTAATGAGTTAATTACAACGAGATAAGAACGTTTTTTCGTAGCATACATTTTGGAAAGATGAATTTTCAGTTCGTCTACATCTTCACTCTTTCTATTATAAGCTTAACATTCTTATAATTATAGTGTTATAACTATAGTATTATTATAAATAAACTCAGTATTATATTATAAACTTGTACATACTTCTTTATCATTACTTTGTTTGCGATTATTACATTGATAATATATATGACACGGAATTAATTATACTTTCATGAGAAAGGACATAATAAATCTTACATTTCCGCAATCAGTGCTTCTGTGAAACCTTCTGCTACTTATATACAGGGTGTTTCAGAAATAGGTGGCCAAACTTTTAGAGCATATTCTACTCACCGTAAGGATAAAAAAAAGTCATTTGAACATGGGTTCAGAAACGCTTCCTTTCCAAATTACAAACACTTTTTATTTACAACAGACTTTGGTAAGAACACTTTATTTAAAAAATTGGATTGGCAAAGGAGGACCAATCACATGGCTTACACGTTCTTCCGATTTAAATTCCTTGGATTTTTAATTTGGGGACATCTTAAAACTCTCGTTTATGATATTCCTGTTACTATTGTAGAAATATTCCGAAATTGTATTATTGCTTCGTGTGACAAAATACAAAATACTCCTATACAAAATAATTTGAATTGAACGTCTTCGACAATTCATGAGACGTCGATGCGAGACATGCATTGAAAGAAATCATTTCCAGCAGTTTCTTTAATAAATCTGCTGTGAAAATGTTTATAATTTGGAGAGGGAAGCGTTTCCGGATCTACATTTATATGATTTTTTTTCATTCTTACGGTAAGTAGAATATGTTTTTAAAATTTGGTCACCTATTTCTGAAACACCTTATATATATAAGTGTTCTTTCGCATTCTCATGTAGCATTTAGAGTAAAACGAGAGCCTACAAGGGGAAGAGCAGAAGCGTTTCGAGATAGAAGGGTAATGCGGCATTAAAAAACGTTGCCGAGTAGAAAACTTCTCCGCGTTGAAACCAAATTTATTCTTCTACGCAGATCCAGTTATAATCTCTGCAGCTCGCCCAGAGAGAGATTGTGCACTGCAAGAAATGCAAAGTGAGCCGTGTGGTTTGTCGTTGTAAAAGTGTGATTTGCATAACATTTTGCATTACATGATAGAATTTTTAAAGCTAAACCATCTTCTCGCCCGATCTAAGGATGCTATAATTTATTATGAATACTCGCAGTTCCTACCCAGTGAAAGCCACAATATTTTCCTCGCTGCAATTATTTTTGAATTGACATTACATTTTACGTGATAAGAGAAAAAATTGAGATTTTTATTTTTATATCTTTAATTTTTTAATTAATTATTAATTAATTGATATATTATTATATATATATATATATATATATAATTAATAATATATTATATAATATATTTGTCATGTCCAGGTCTAGAGAGAACTCTCTCTCTCTTTCACTCTCACAAACACACACTCGCGCGTCACTCGCGGAATAAGAAAGCCCGTTTACAAGGATTGGAACTTTATTTAAACCTGTTACAGAGATCTCTTTCTATAATCGGTAAAGGGCCAGACACAATGAGAATAATCACAGGCAATAGATTTCAACTTATCAGAAACCGTGTATTAATGCACAGTGATTAATACACGGTTTCTGATAGGTTGAAATCTATTGCTTGTGGTTATTTTCTGTTCCTATCGCTATCGCCTAGCATTGTGTCTGGGCCTTAATGCGTGAAGCACGTCTGTTAGCCGTGAGTGCCGTGACAAGTCCGGCGTAACTCCGTCGCTTGTTTGTTTATCGCCATGGCTCGTTGGCAGGGATCAAACTTCCTTTCAGAATAACTAACTTTCCTCGGTCCAGAGCACATACATGAGAAGGCGCGAACACGAAGCACTCCACGAATGCAACAATATTAGTAATAATTAACTTTAATGAATTAATTTTTTACGTCTAAAATTTTTGCAAAAGACTTTTAGTCGCATATTTGATAAATATTCATTAGTTTGCAATAATATCTTTTCATAAGAAAAAAATAACAGAGCCATCTCTATAATTTAGAACTTCAAAACCGATTATCTGTTTACGATGCACAACTTCATCTTGTTGCATCGCGGTAGCGAAAAAAAAGACTCTATGGAGCTCATATATCGAACTATATATAGCTGAGAGCGTGTTCGTGAGATACTGCCTCTAGGCAGACTGTGATTTCTGGAGGAAAAGATCAGGGGCGGCAGGCAGGGCGTAGAAAATAGATGTCCTGGGTCAAGTCGACAATTAGAGCATCCGTGGAGCGGGCCGTGGCGCGTAGAGAGGCGGACCGACAAAAATATTCCAACAAATTGACTACACTCGCGGCACGCCGACGTACGTGCACGGCCGACTGCCATCGGAAATTGGGACACGTGAAAGCGTTTAGCGCGTTCCGAGGGTGGAATTTCCAGATTCTCGGTAACGTGATTGATGAAGGTGCTCTTTCTCGAGTGAGAGAGCGAGCGGGCCTCCGTTTTCGTCCGCACAAATTGATAAACCGGACGACGATAGATCTCACTTTGAAGGTGCGCGTATTCCCCCGCTTCCGTATCGCGGTCTGTCAAATGTCTCACTTGTAGCGATGAATATAGGGTAATCTGCAAATATTCAAATACTAACAAAATTGAGAAACCTTAAATTGAATTTTCTAACGTTTGTTATACTTTTCAGACGATGCACACATTATAAACGCGAGTGATTTTGATTGATTTCGAAACATGTTCGAATATTGGTCTTAATACAGTTATGACATAACAACTTAAGGGGAGATGGTCTAAAAGGTTTAAAAATAGCTGTTTTTTCGGGAATTTTTAAGAAAAAAGTAATGAATATAAAAGAAAGAAGTTTTCTTTATTAAATATAATTTATTTTTAACTATATTTAAAAAATTTCTTTATGCAGATTTATTATAAATAATAACTGCAGCAATTGTCGGCTCAGACCATGCTTTTCAAAACATACTTTGCGGTTGTCATCGTAGCATTTCACAGAATGTGCTGAAAGCAAAACTGCTTTGAGAATCTTAAAGAAAAAATTTAAATCTTGTCCTCCACGTAGGGCTTTTTTTATTTATGCATTAAAAAAAAAGACGACTGTTTGAATAAAAAATCGCGATTTTTTTCTAAAATTTGGGACTGTTTTTGTTAATTATAAAAACACTAGACATTTTTATTAAAAAATCGTACGTGGAGGACAAGATTAAGTAGTGAAGAAAATGCTGTAAAAATTTTAGCTAAATCAATCGAATAGTTTTTGAAATATCGTAACCAATTTTAAAAAACACTGTTTCGAGAAAAACGCGTTTAAAGTTTCAACTATGAATATCTCGAAGAACAAGTTGGTCTTTACTTTTAGTCAGGTATTCCACTGAAAAGCTATTATTGACCTTTCCATTTAATATTTTAAGAAAATGCAAAAAAACAAAAAATTGATTTTTTTTTAAGTTTTTAGCCTATTATCGCTCCTTAAATATCTAAAGCCATATCCGTACGAGTATCAAATTCTTTTTAAAATACTCTGGCACTTTGTGACAGTAACTCTGAAACTACATTCAAAAGATACTTCGTCCAGCCATATTCGCCGATTAAGTTAATCTCAGCTTTATTGTCTCTTAGCTTCCGACTATATGCGCGTCTGGAAAGTTTTGGGAATTTTCTGGAAAATTTGCTATCCATTTTTAACATCCGCGACAAAAGACATTCTACTCCAGTACAATATTCGCATCATTAATTTTAATTGCTGCATTATTTTTATCGCACTTGGTTATATTATTATAGATCTCTATATTTTCTAATAATATTATCAGAAAGATGTATCTGTAGCAAATAAGCTTTGATAGAGTATACAAGAGATTATATATAACCATAATTTTTGAAATTGTTGAATGAGAAATTTATTTTCTATATAGATCTTTTCTCTTAAAAAATAAAAACCCATCATTATTAGATGATTAAAATTATGGTTGTTGTTACCGATATAAATCTTTCCCGGGAGAAACTACTAGTACAATACCAGTAAATAACTAGCAATCAATGCTGAGAAAGAGAGAGAGAGAG
>NJRP01000009.1:16583-27712 GCA_003063835.1 Aphaenogaster floridana | reverse complement strand
TAGTCAATTGTGTCTACCCAGAGAACCCAGTTAATCGCGATATCAGGTATATATTTGCTTCACGAATTGTCGTCTGTCAGTGCCGAGGTACCACCATATCTCAAAGTCACATTCGATTCATGCTCAGCAATGGACAAGACGATAATCGATCGCACGTTATCCGAGAATCGTTGGGCGTTGCGCGAAGCTTCAATATTCTATGCGAACATATTGCGGCGTGAAACCACGGCTCGATGAAAGACGGATTACAGGAGTTGAAACCTAATACAACGAGTCTCCATTCTTCGGACATTGACGACATTCTGAGGAATATTTGCTACATGTTGAAAATTTTTCAAATTAAACCACAGCAAAATATGCGGATTATTAAAGCTACACTGAGAGAAAACGAAATAGTTCTGGCAACTATAATTTGGCAACTCTGAAATTTAAGTAGTTGCAACTAGTTTTACGAAGTAATAGGAACTAAAGTAGTACTGAATACTATAAAGATATAGTTGCGCTAACTACATTTGTGAACTATTAATTGATAGTGAAATAGCGACTCAACTATAATTACACAGTTATATAAACTTCATACAAGTAATATTATGACAACAACATTTTTCCAGTTTAGACAAATATTTAGACAAATATGTACTTTATCCAACGATTTACTATAAATGGTTAATATTACTATATTTTCTTAGTTCATATAACTTATTTGTTGTTGTTACTGCAACTTTATAGCACATAGTTGAGGCGCTATTTGTCCACAAATTTCTAGTTGCTGATATGACTTTTTTCTCTGAGTGTAGGTAACGGTTGATTGTGGTTAATGCTCATATCCCACATAATATTGGAAAGCTATAAAATAATTTATACACCAGGAATATTGATAAAATATTGAAGATACTACATTAAATGTTACTACTTTGTATGATAGTCGATAACGGAATTTCTGTTTTTAAAAAAAGAGTACTAAAAAACTCGTTCTACTTGTTAATTTTTCCGGATTTTGCTATCTCTTTGCGGGACCTTTATCTAAAAAAATGGAGCAACTTGTTATTTCATGTACTATGAGCCCCTCGTATCCCATTCCATGTTCGCCGCTTACGGCTAGACAACGTCGCCTCCATTCTCAGGAACAACGTAGTGCAACGCCTTAAACCGTGCGCGCTGGCGTTTAAACTGAAATTTATCATCCGCGGCAATTTCACGGGATCTTATCCTTTTCGAGGGCACGGTGCTCTATACCCGTCGTGCGGTCCGCCCCCGCGTGGCATGAATAAAACATTCACGTTGAATGTACGCCTCTGTTTCACAACGCCGTCCTAACGATTTCATACGATTTTCGGCATGTATGACGCCCCGAAATCAGCACGAATCATCGTAACTTTGCTCGTAATAAATCTCCCGATTTTCCCGAATTAATCGGCCAGGATGATAGTAAGAACAGCATATTCTACGCGAATATACAGGGTGTTTCAGGGTTAAGTGTTCTAACTTAAAATATGAACTTAGGATCTCAAAACAAGAAAAATTTTCCTCTGGAGGTATGCCCGTAAACGCTTTGTTTAAGAGATATTGACATCTAAACATTTTCATTATAAAATTTTAATCAGGTTATAATAAATTGTTATCAGGTTATAATGAATAATTTAATAGTGTGCTTCAACTACTTTATTATTAGAAAATATAAAAATTTTTACATAATTATAAATTTTTTTCAAAGTGACGGCCTTGAACATTGAGACAGACTTGGCATCTTTCTTTTACGACAGCAGTGGCAGAGTGGCACTGAAGAGCTGTAATTGTTTCATATGCTTGAATAATTCTTCTTTATAAAGAATTAATGTCATTAACCAGCCTTCCGTAGACTTTTTGTTTAATAGCACCCCTAGCAAGAAAATCCAATGCCTAAATATTCATTATCCCGATCGATGGATTGGTGCAGGACCTGTGGCTTGGCCTGCGCGCTCTCCAGATTTGACGCCATTGGATTTTTTTGCTTGGGATTAAACAAAAGTCTACGAAAGGCCGATTAATAACATTAATTCTTTACAAAGAAGAATTATTCATGCATGTGAAACAATTACAGATATTCAGTGCCGCTCTGCCACTGCTGCCGTAAAAGAAAGATGCCAAGCCTGTCTCAATATTCAAGGTCGCCACTTCAAACAAAATTTATAATTATGTAAAAATTTTCATATTTTCTAATAATAAAGTAGTTGGAGCACACTATTAAATTATTTATTATAACCTGGTAACAATTTCATAAAATTTTATAATGAAAATGTTTAAATGTTAATATCTCTTAAACAAAGCGTTTACGGGCATATCTCCAGAGGAAAATTTTTTCTTGTTTTGAAGTCCTAAGTTCATATTTTAAGTTAGGACATTTAACCCTGAAACACCTTGTATAAATGTTATGTATATCATTAGATGCAAGAGTTATGATCACCGTACAAGGATTATGCATGTCTGCAACAATATTTGTGTCTTAATATTTACATTCGCAAACATTACTGCAATGCAGTTACGTAAGCGATAAGGGATAAGAGATAAGAAATATAATAGTAATCCTTATGCGTGTGCACATTTTCGGGAATTGTTTACTTATCACGAAAATTTAATATTAATAATTCTTAACGTATACACACCAACATATCCAAGCTACTACGTCGTCTAATCTTCCCTTTATTCCCTTTCACAGAGAGTTATCTCTCCTTAGAAGATTGAATTAAAAAAGTACAGAGATTGTTATGGACATAACTAGGAAGTTTCAAATTCGAAACAAAAGCCATATCCGTTGTAATACGTTAAGGAAAAGACGATGAGAGACCCGTCTCAAAGTTCCGTTTTCACGAGCTGGATTTACGAGACACTTACCAGTCTCCAACAATAAAAAAGTATATCTTTTAATAGTCGAAAATAATAGATCATTCCATTTCTTTATTAACTCGTATATAACGCAAAAATAGGCAATGAAGTTAGATAGAAAATAATTGCATGTTTTTAAAAATTCTTATTACAATAATTAACGATAAGAAAAGCACAATAATAAAAATATAAATGCAATACAAAAAAATTCTGAGAAAAATACATGAATTATAAAAAAAATTTGTAGAAATTTATTTCATCTAAAGAGGTATATATTTTCTTGCAAAAATATTTGTAATTCCTGATATACAAAGAAGTGACTTCACAACTTACTAAGAATCCTCTTACATAATTTTTCTACTTCTAAATATTCATTTCTATTTACGCGAGAACACTCAAAAATTTTTAATGAGATAAATCTTTTATTCAAAATTGAAAAGTATTAAATTATATTCTTTGCTATTCCAGATTCAACAGTTATAGTTAATGTATTGAAAATAGAGATAGAAAGCGATTAAAAATTTTAAAGTTAATCCGTTATTTTGAAGATTACGTTTTTCATTTTACGAAATTAGAATTCAGTATAAAATATTCATATTTATTTTAGTCATATATTTTTTACAATATAAGAACATCGATCGCATGATGAGAACGTTTTATACCAGTCTCTTTTGTTTTATCAAATATCCAGTCGCATGAGATTTTGGAGTGATTATGACTTCCGTAAAACACATTGTCGAACGAGGGACAAAGCTGGATCGCTTCCAGGCAGCATTTCGTGCTTCCTTTCTTTTCAACTCCCACGCCATTTTTACACGAGAGTCATTGCCTTCGTTGGTCTTCTATATCCACCAGACGAGAGGAGCATTCGGAAAACTCGGTTTCCTCCTTTCATTACTTATGTCCAGCGACCAGTAGCTCCGGTTATCGAGCGGCTGGCAAAGACGATCGTGACTCCATGGAGTGGAATTACTTGAGCTTATTATGTCGGCTGTAACTGCACCGTAGACGTTATAACAACCCGTTGCCTTTGTGCTTTCCCTATTATGGGAACGGACTCTTTATGGCCTTGAACACACACACACACACACACACACACACAATCTTGCATTTTTCTCTCACTTACTTTTCCTTTATTGAACTAAATATGCATTTAGTATTATTTAATAGTGTTTTCAAGTGGATAATATATTACAGTTTATGTAGCATTGAATATAATGCATTTATCTTTATACGGATTAACAGCGAAATTTTTTAATTTAGAATTTTCTTTTCTGTTTTTGACATGAATGATGTTTATAAAGGTAGCATACTGCCGTGTTTTATTTTTTTTTATGCTTCATATTATAATAATTAAAATCTAGGTAACTTTGTCATTCATTAAGCAACTACCGTTACTACATACATATATTCATGTATACTATGTTCATTTTAACTTTTCTCAAATTAAATTCAAAGACAAACAAATTGTTTCATATCATTTTTATTAAAATATTCTTCTCGGATAAGGACTCCCGTTATGTCAGATAAATTGAAGAGTCAATATCCTTCCGGAACTTTCTTCCGGAAAACTCTTAAATTACCAAATGTCATAGTAGATACTTTTTTCGATATTCTAGAGATTGCACCTGTACCGGCACGTAGTTGAACGTGATATCAGTACCGATCGGTTCGATTCGCGTACCGCCGAAATTATTGATGTGCACAACGAGCTGATTCAGCTGTAGAAATGGATGACGAGTCGACTTTCGTTACGTTCGAGGCGACCACCTTAATCATTCGCCTCCAACAATAAAGATTAAATCGATCGCTATGGCGCACCCACCCGCGAATGATGAAGCGAGGTGAGGTCGCAAGCGGATTTATCAGGCAAAATCGGGGAATATATTTTCTCGCTGATTGAGACGTATCGCGCCGCATTTCATCATGACAGTAAATGAATGGTGAGTGGGAGAGGAAATGAAAGAAGATACGGTTACAATAGCCAATTGCAAAGTTAATTATCAATTTAGATGCAAACATGCTAGTATATTTTATCAAAATTCCATTTAAAACCGAAGGTATGAAAATAACAGTGGAATATCTCTAACTGGTGCGCTTCTCTATCTGTCTGTAATAATATATTCTATATTACAACCTATTCCCTCTGCTGCAAGTTACAACCCGATAACTGAACAACGATGACATAGCTTGTCGATACATCAGTTAGGTCGTCAATATTGCTCGTCAGCTAGTTCCGCTGCATCTTTCATCTTTATCAGCAGTTAGTCGACTGTATAGTAGTATTCTACAAAAAATATATACAGAGATGGAAGGCTGGTATTTAATCTTTAAGTTTCAAACGCGTTCAGGTGTAAAGATACCGAAACGTCGTCTTGCTTGCGGTTTTTAACAATAAAATATAAATGAAGATTTACTGAACAGATGAAACTATAATTACAACTGTATATAATGTATAAGACATTATGGCATTGTGTAAGACGTACTTACTTTACTATCATTTTGTGTTGCTTATGGAAACGGAAATTCATTTAGTAATACCCAAGATTTGCTAGTTGTTAGGTATGTAAATTGTTAATTTGTAAATCGTGATAGCAAGAAGACGTTTGGATGATTAAGCATCGTTTGGATTTGGTTACTTAGTTCAAGAAATTAAACTGGACGTGTTTAACCCGCTTAACCGCTATACCCGTTGTATACCAATGTTTGCCAAGACAGACGAATACTTTATCCTAAGAGACATGCGGTTTCAAAGTAATTTGCGTCTGGGAAATTGCGAAACATTGGTTCTCGCCATTAATTATATGCGCTAATGGATTGGAGCTACCTTGCGCGCCACAGAGAGAGAAAGATCCAGAAATACTTTAGTAAGAAAATCAAAATATACTATTTTGAAATAGTATATTTATAATAGTCTATTTTGAAATAGTATATTTCAAAATAGACATAACAGTTTAATGACATTTCAATTAAACTATTTGAAAAACTTTTTCAAACTTGTTAATATGCAAATCTAATATGCACTATCTAATATGCAAATCTGTAAGTAAAAATTGATATTAGCAAAGATATTAGAAAAAGTATCTATTTGATATTATTAACACTTCATTTTATTTCATTTTAAGTTTATTTCATTTAAACAATTTATTCTTTTTATTAAATTGCATTTTTATTATAAAATTATTGAATGTTGTAATTCGCGACATTAACATTATTCCTTTTGGAATTTTTAAAATATTATTTTAACACTTCTTACATTTTAGATTTTCTAAACGAAAAGATAAAAAAAAAATATATATATGATTTCTTGATTATGGGATACAAAGTATCCTTTTTTATTGCAGTTATTCTAAAATAAACTGTAAGACAGAGATACTTACTCAAAATAAAAATATTTCCAAATGCTAGTACATTTCGTTTCGTGTATTTGCCTGTTCACGATAATGCGCGCCTGACAAAATATTCGATCCAAGGGGTAGCTGTGTCCAAACTGGAGATTGGATTTCGTGCTACGTAGAAGAGGACATGTTTCTCTGGGCGCATGCTCGAATTGCATTATGCAATCCGCATTATATTTGCATCTGCTCGATCAACCATCACATGGCTGGCATATGGTCGTCCCCAAGAAAATCGACGTGTCCCCGATGCAACGTGATTTCAAATTACATTTCAAGAAAACTTCGGTAATCGATACAAAGTGATACAATTTCACGCGTATAATTTGTTAAATACTTGATGAAAACTCTAATAAATACTAGAAATTAAATATTTACTAATTAAATATTTAAGCTATTAAATATTTACTAATTTATATTATAATCATTTATATAATTAATAGCGACCAATGTTTCTCGCAATAACCCAGATATAAATTGCTTCGCAACCGCATGTCTATTAGGATAAAATATTTGATTGTCTCAGTAGTGATATACACATTTTGTATATCATATTTCAAATATAGTACATTTCTTTTACGTAAGTTTTAAAATATTGCATTTACTTGTGCTTATGTGTGCTTTACTTTATGCTTTACTTATTATTCTCTTCATATAATACTATTTACTTTGTGTTTTATACGTGTTACGATTAAATATACATATGCGTTAAAATTATTTCGCATGCATATTTTACGCGTTTGTTTCTCTTTGCGGTTATAAGCGTCCAAGAAAACATGCTTCATGCATTCATTGTAATTGCACGAATTGTTAAGCCATGATAAGGCGTGGTCTGGGTAGACGTTTTTATTATCGTCCAGAAATTACCGTCCAGCCAGCTAACGCGAATCTGGAGATTTCTCATGGGACTCGAGCGCGCACGCTCTCAGATAAATAATTTCACGTGGAAAGCTGTGCGTCAGACGAATATACTTTTGCACACGTATGTTCGCATACACGCGAACTCTGTATTATTCTTTTTATTGTTGAACTTATAAAATTAAATCTCCTTCATTTGTATGCCCGCAAAAGTAATCCATTGAGTGCTACATACAAATGGTAAAACCGCGAAAGGCAATGAATATACAAAAATAATTTTGTAAAATATTAATTAAACAAATGAAAGACATCGATGAAAGACAGTATATATAATGTTAAAAATAAATGTTTTTTATATTTTATATTTGCTTGTACTATTGCTATTGTCTATTTTCTATCATTTATGTTAAGAATTAAAGAAATATTACAACATACATATACACACACACAGATTAAATACAAATCAAGATATTAAAGATAGAACAAAAATAAGTAGAAAGTAAAACTTAAAATACAAAACCGCATCAGAAAACCCAATAAACTTTATTGTGGAATTAATATATCTTCATTAAAATGGAATTAAGTAAATGGAATAAAAATGACATTTTTAAAAATATTATATGGCATTATAATAAAATCCAGAAGAAATGTAGATCGTGAAAAGTTTCATAAAAATGCCAATATTGGAGAGCAAAATTCCAAGATGAAGTCTGCATAATTCATGAGATATTTTGTATTCTACTTTAATATTTCTAACTCAAGTATGTAACGCGAAAAAATAAATTATTTTCCAGTGGCTGCAGTAACTCTACGTCGGGATTGTGGTAATTCAGAATTAACATTACTATGAAAATCGGAGCTTGACAATTCCTTTATGCGATTACTCTAATTATTACAGAGACAAAGCCAGCTGTTTCAATGCCGTTAATACGTTACTAGTAGCTGCATACTAACGTACGTGATCTCTGCTGGTTAGATGCACAAGTGCAGATCTCAAACGAGGAATCAATTAACGGCGTTACCTTAATAACGTACATGTTCGAGTAGTTAGGTTTAGGCTTCGTACGCTAACGAAGCAAAATTGCGACTTAACTCCTCGATCCTAATCCGTCTAATATATCGAATATTGAAAATGAAGCTCAAACCTTATTTTAAAAAAACCGAAGATATTATCCATATATTTATATATACATATCATAAGTAGTTATTATGTTAAACTTTTGATAGTACGCGAAAAATACTATTAATTAAATGAGAAGTAAATTCTGTTTTTTTTTTAAATTACTAGTTTTAACTTTAAAAATTGAAGACATTATTTGCATATTAAAAGTTTTTTAATTTTTAAAAAGTATGAATTTTATTGTTGAGTTGCAATGGAATGTTTGCAATATGTCTTTCATAAGTTGAGAATTTTCTAAGTAAAACACGTTTAACCTTTCATACTGCACGCAATATTGTCATTTCACCAGCGACGTCAATACATGATTTCGCTCGTTATGTTCGCGGGTGTTATCCTCCTGCCTATAGTTTACGGATTTAAACGCCCCGAGACGAAGTTTCCAGGACAGATGGGCCCTGCAGCCCTCCAGGAAGTTCCTTGATGTGCTTTCGTGTTCGTGAGGTAAGCGGCTCTTCGTTGCATGCGAAGCAAACGCTCTCGCGAAACACGCCGTATCGTGACGCTATTAGAGGCGAATTTCGACAGCAAACAAGCCGCGGCCATAACGAGGATTTAATCACATTAGAGGCACGATACGGCGTCCCTCGAAGTAACGGGAAGTGCGTAACAAGAACTTTCAGCTTCATCGAACATTCATTCAACCTTTGTCTCAGCATGTCATTGCCACGATATAGATCCGAAACGGATTTTATCTCTGAAACAAATTTCCAGAAGGCATTTACATGCCTTCCAACGAGGTTCAAAAGGCAAAAGTAGAAAGTAAGGCAGCGCTTAGCGTAATTAACAGCGAGTGTTTTCGTAACAGAAATTGAATTGAAACTTCATTAATTAAGATACTTAACATTCTAAGCTGAGAGATAAAAGTAGTGGAATTTACTTCTCAATTAATTTATAGTACCATCAAAAGTTTAACTTAGTTATTTATAGTATACATATACGAATATGTATATGGACAATGTTGTGTCGTATTAAAATTTTTTTCCTGAACTTTCTTTTAAACATAGAATCCGGTAACAATCTTTTTGCAATATTTTGGACATACGTATTTACATATAAGAGTTTTTTGTAAATTATATTATATAGATATTCTAATAAACAAATTACAGTTACATAATTCTTTTTACTATAAACAAACTGTAGATACATTTATCTACGCAAAACTGTGTACATCATTATGCATAAAATTGTGCTTACATATATCAAAATATTGTTTGTTATTTGAAGATTTTTGCAAAAAGAGCAATGACATAGAAAAACAGTGAAATGCGCGAACTCAAGGTATGTAACGGAGAAGAAGTACGATCTTCTCCCCTGACAAAAGTTTTCATCGCTGCGAGCGTGTGGGCCACCGCCAAGGCGGCAAGATCTGCAGAGTTGAAAGTACGAAAGACGACGTACGTAGAATAAATATTAATGTGACTGTTGCCCCTTGCTTCTTGCATCTGCTCTCTATTTCAGTCTCGACGGTTCTAGAATCGAATTCTCATTGTTTCTTCTTTCTCTCACCTCCCATCGCAGCTCTCGGCTACGCGAAATTCGCACCTTTTACGAGTTCGGCTGTACGTGTGCATATGATACGTCTGTACGTCGTGAATTGTAATTTCCTGGTCTCGCATCGCATGCGCACAGGCGTGACGCGATTTATCTCGCAGATTTTATTTTATCACTTCGAAACACTTGGATGTCGCGATATTTCATGAACTTGCGAAGTAGAAAGTAAGCAATCGTAAAAATATACTAGCTACTGAAGTATGTATTGTTTACCGAGTTTAAAATATCTTCGTGATTTACTGCTTTAGTACCGTAACAAAATAAAATCAGATGATGTCTGTATTGATCTGACAAACATTAAAATTGATCATAATTTATTATGAAATATATTTATAGAAACAAGCATATTAAAGAGCGTAATATGAGATTTTGACAATTTTGAAATGCATTTCGAAATTTTAGAGCTTTGTACTCTCCAGCGATGTATCTAAATACAATTTGCAATTTGTTAAAGTAAAAATACAGATATACAAAAATGAATGCATATACATTTATTCATGATATTCATTTTCTTTTAAATGCCTTTTTTATAAAATTTGAAAGACTTTATAAATACTAATTTATTTGATCTTTAAGTTTAGAATCTTTAAATATTAAAAACCCTTTGCAAGAATCAAAGAATTCTATTATTAATGGGCATTTTAATTCGTTAATTTAGACCATTACGAGATAACGTATTGGATTCTTTTCTTAATTCGCTAATTTGAAACTTTTCTGAACAGCATTGGAATAATGCATTCTCTTTTTGGTAAATATGCATAAAAGGTTACACATCACCGATTTTAACGTCACTTTAGTATGTTGTAGGGGAGGTCTTCCTGAGTAATTCTATGCAAGAAAAAAGTGGGGGACGGGCATTGGTTTTGAAAATGTAGCAAATTAAAATTTCAGAATTTTAATGCTTTTTATTAGATATTATGAAGTAACATTACGAACAGTAAAGCTTGTGTACATTGTGTTTCTTGTAGAATTGACATGGAAAAAGTATTTGTTTACATTTATACGAAAGATCATGGATATTTTCTCAATAGTCAGTTTCGTATTATAGGGTAAGGTTGCCGATATCGCACCGGCTCCTAAATCGCACCACTTTGCGTATAAATTCAACCACTGCACTTGTGGTGATATTTATGAAACTTATATGTAACTAACTTTTTGCGCGAAACTTGTTTCTTGCAATTATATTAACGTGACGTTTTGAAACACCACAAGTGCAGTGGTTGAATTTATACGCAAAGTGGTGCGATTTAGGAGCCGGTGCGATATCGGCAACCTTACCCTAT
>NJRP01000008.1:2437191-2452252 GCA_003063835.1 Aphaenogaster floridana | reverse complement strand
ATGCTGGGTCTATTATATATGTCTATGGATTCAGCTGATCAGCCAAGTCGGCCATTGTTGTCAAGAGTGCGTGCGCAGCTGCTGCGCTACAGCAAAGGACAGACGTACCTGATGTTTTGCTTCTCACTCAGTTCTGCCAACACGCCTTATTTCATACGAAAACAAGGGTATGCTGAGTCTATTATAGACTAAGTTTCCACCGAGGGTTTGAACCGGGTCAGAGTCGGGTCAGAATCGGGTCAGAGTCGGGTTAGGATGATTGCTCCTGCGGTGGAAACATCAAACTCGATCCTAAACCCTTCTCTGACCCGACTCTGACCCGATTCTGACTTGATTCAAACCCTTCGGTGGAAACTTAGTCATATATGTCTATTGGCTTCTGCACACTGGACGCGGAAACGCTTGCTGCGCGGTAAGAAGCGACGCGGTAGCCAATCAACGTGTTGCTTTTCCGTAAGAACCAAAAGTTTATTGGCTACCGTGCCGCGCGTAACGCGTCAACGCGTTCTGTGTGCTGTCGCCCTATGAGTCTGCTGAACGCGGCCATTAGGCGCGTTCAGCAGACACAACTGTTGAGTTCGTCTTATCAACACTTTGCGTTGATTGGTTGGTTCTAAAAGTAAGAGCCAATCACGTTCGATTGCTACTGAGCGGCTTGGTCTGCTGAACGCGACCATTGTTGTCAAGAGTGCGTGCGCAGCTGCTGCGCTACAGCGTCCTGTGTGCTGTCGCCCTGTCTCTCTTTAGGTCGTAATTCCACGTTACGGTTTCGCGTCTAGTTTCTTACGTTTAAGGGCAATCCCTGTCATCGAGTACTGCGTACTTTTGTGTTCATTTCCCTTGTGAATCCAAACGTCACGGTAGGAATTTATTTTCAAGGTAAAAATAGTACGTTGTTCAGATAAAAAACGGAGAGCAGGAAAGGCTAGAATAGTCGATATCACGTACGTGACCGACTCTTCGAATTATATCGCTGAAAGGACATATAGTTTTACAAGTCGTTCGTTTCTTCCGGAACTTTCGGCAACGTCCCTCTTCGCATATTGGTAAGAGTTAAAAAATATATATGTATATATATATATATATGTCAACAGCAATTAGGAAAATTCGTACGACGCATGTGTCGAAACAAAGTAAACTTTTCTGAGTCACGTTTGATAGAGTACCATTCGGATTTATTATTTAGAATCTTCTCGATGCCGATTCACGTTTGTACACGTTCCGCCTGGTGATTTGTCTCACTTCGCTTAAGGCTGGGTCTACAATAGGTGTAGTAAGCTTTAAGCTCTAAGAAATTGACCAATCGCAGTAGAATTTGAGAAGAATAATCGACTGCGATTGGTCAATTTCTTAAGGCTTAAAACTTACGACACCTATTGTAGACCCAGCCTAATCGTCACAAGGGTAACTGGTTACGTTCAGAAAGCACAACGCTTCAGTGAGCTTGCTTTTATTGGTATGTTCTACATTTGTTTTTTGGATCTAAAAATCCAATCATAGACAACAATTAAGAGCACTCGTTCAACCGTTTTCTGAATGTAATCCAGGTGTGTTTCAAAAAGTTCATAAATGGTCGTGTCTGTTTGAATAGATTGATCAAAGATGTTTATATTTTTAACTGTATGTAAGATTACAGAGAGACAGACTATCTATTTGTGAATCGATTATGAAAGTTTTGTAAAATAAATGTTATGATGTTTTCAGTGACATTTGCCATGTTTTATGACATTACATTTTACATTTCTTAAAAAAGTAAACCAAGAAGTCACTTGGTTATTACAAATTAGGATTAGAATTAAATAAACTAAAGGCTAGCTCTTTACAATAAGCTTATGGAAGTAATGGAAGTTGAAGGAACTTCCATCAGCATTCCTGAAATACTTATCGATTCTTCTCGAAGATTCTTTGGAAAATTTTCAATTTTATTGATTAATTATTAGTTTGTTTGACTGAGTATAACCTTTAGTTTATTCAATTAGTTAATTTTTTAGGTTTCAATTATTTTGTTTTTTGTATAATATTGATTGATAAATGTGATTGGCCTATCAATTTTGCAATAAGAATAAAGATGTTCGCAAGTGATGTGACGATTTTTCTAAACTCTCTGGATCCCGTTTAATAATTACAATGTTTAATTTAAGTTGATAAACTAAGGTTTTAGTATAAGCGCTTCAAATTGCACATCAAGTTAGCACACGCAGTAATAATTTTCGTATTAGATTAGCAGTTGTGGGAGTGGTCTAACATATTTATCTGAATATGTGTCATATATATCCATAGGATGTTTATTACAGATTGTCTTAGCTGATTATTACAGATGCCATACATTCTAGTACGTGGTAACCTAGCATCGTACAGTCATAAATATCCCTGGAGGGTTTTAGTGTCAGGGCTTAAAGGTACGAACTCTTCTGTATTCGTCCTTACTCAAATATATATGCTATTCTTTGCTTTTTCAAACTTTGCGACAGTTAACATGCTTCGAAACTCACATGAGTCATATTTGAGAACTCTATATCACGTTTCTTTTTAGTGATTTTTTTTACACACAGATGATAGAAATAGCATTACAAGATAGCAGATATAACGTATATCTTGGATAAATTGACATACCTTGAAGATTAGAGCAGATAATATTGTAGCTAGAAATATATAGCAGGTATAATAATAAATCAAGATTTTAGGTGCAAGTAATATTCAATTATGTTATAGCGGCTGACATAGAGCAGTTGGGTCGCTTCTCCACTATAGGATATTGCGATGATTCGACGATAGTATATTTGCAGCATCCTTGCATAATATTGACCGCTTTAGAGGTACTCGGTTACAAAGTCGTCGCATCTTCCAGTACTAGCATTAAGCAGGATTATAATGAGTACATGTGGACTATGAGAAAAGAATTTTCAGAACCCGAACCCGCACCTGTTGTAAAAGCTGGTATGGCTCGAAATTCGTATATACTGCTACTTCAAGAGCACTTGACATTGCATAGTATAAGTGTGACGTCCATTAGGCACAATCATTCTAATGCTTCCAAGATAAAACTCACTTCATTATCTAGTTGATTTAACAATCTCAACTCGCTCTCGCAACGTAGACAAGTTGTTACAGCATGTATATATTAAAATTTATTCAAGGACAGCATGATGTATTGAAATTGTCAAACGTACGTTGAATTATTATTGGCACTTTTGGAATGGATAATTATTATCGTTAATGCTTTCTTAAATTAAGTACAGTGAAGAACCTTACAGAAACTTGATAAAAAATCAATTAAAAGCATGTGGATTATTATGTAAGAAAATGTTGATTGATATAAATATACATTAATATAGAAAATGATGATATTTAGCGAGTCTAACAAAAATGATAGCCGAATATCATTATCGTAGATCTCTGCTGAGAATGAAATAAAGAGTAAAAAAAGAAATGGGACAATGTCATTTCGAAGTTACATTGAAATCTAAATTAAATAAGCTTACAATATAAAATTATCTTTGTGTTTTCTTGTGCACATATCAAGTTATTACGGTGTTTAACCCTTCGCTGGGCGTCCCACCTTTTCCTTCTCAGTTTTTAATTATTTTAACGAGTTTCTTGACGTTAAGTACTGGTTTTGTTTTTGTAGAGTCCCTAGCACAAGTGTAAAAGAAAGAAGCAACCGTAAATTTTGATGTGCATAATTACTATACATAAACAAGTAGTCAAATTTGTGCTTTTTATGAAAAAAAAAAATGTATTTTCTACTAAACTATTATCAATATCGAAACGGCCATTTAGCTACTTATTTAGGACACCCTAAAGTATTTTTCAGAATTTTTGCAGATTTTTCCATTACGTTCTTTTATTAAGCCTTGTGTCCACGATGCTAGAAATCGGTCCGAGATCTCGGACGGAGAGAAGATTGATCAATCGCATCGATCAATTGGCTGAATTATTCAAATGCGATTGGTCAATTCTTTCTCCATCCGAGATTTTGGACCGATTTCTAGCATCGTGGACACAAGGCTTTATAAATGAATAATTTTTGAAAAATATGAAAAATCAATATTTCTGCTGTAAATCCAAATAAATAGTTTGAATATTCTTTATAATGATATCTTGAGGGTTTTTTGGATCACTGAATCCTAATCTAAGGAATTTTCAAATTTTTTAAAACTCAGGGATCTATAATGGCGGAACCAATATACGGTGAACTAAGAACAAAAAATATTGGCCATTTTGAATTTTACAATTCTAACTTCTGATTCGTAATCAGTGATCCCAAAACCCCCGTATATAAAGTTTCAGAGAAAAATCGGTCCAACAGAAAAATTCGTGACACAAAGGGTTAAATAGCTTACAGATATATTTATATAAACAGAAGATTCTTTATCTCCGCATATATTACATGAATGCCAAACGCATTACTCAGAGATGTTTGAATTAGGCTGATATTTCGTTATATACACGGAGAAAATTTTATATTAAAAATTACTATGTATGACAGTAGCCGTGGACCATTGCTGGAATTATACAAATTTTTACTATGTTATTATATTAATAATTATTAAATTATTATCTCTTTTGTGAAAACATAGTAAAAATTTTTATAATTCCAGCATGGTCCACGACTACTGCCATACATAGTAATTTTTAATATAAAATTTTCTCCGTGTACGATAAGTTTGTCGAAGATATGTCGACTATCAGTGTGCGTGTAGTCGCCCATACATTTGTAAAAGTTGTAGAAGTATCATAAAAGTAAAATGAAAGAAATCCAATTTCATATATTCAACAGAGGCCATCCAATATACTGTCCCCTTTGTTTCTGCCTAAAAATCTCATAGTTCTTCCACAGAAACTCTTGTTCTTTGTCGGCAAACAACTAGTAGATTCCACAAGCTTGTATAATACAGTCATAGTATATAGATAAGTGAAATGGGCGCAAGAAATTGTATTATGCATTTTAAAGAAGAGCACGAGAAACAGTTAATTGGACAGAACAAAGAGCGAACTATACCGCATGTAACATAATTGAGTACAAACTACAATTTCTTCATTGTCTAAATAATTAAAATAATTCAAGAATACTTTATAAAAATAATTTATACACAGCGGTTCCTCATTCTTTCCCGGCATCTTTCTCTCTAATCTCAGTAAACGCAAAATTTTCTCTTGCGTTATTCCTTCACTACATTTCATGTTTGTTATTTGATTACGTGTTGTATCTTTTTTTTTCGCTCGTTTTCTTATCCTAAATTGATTGCGCGCACACTTCCATTCTGTGCACTTGAATACGAAAGAAAACTGAATATGTAGGTAGAATATGAAAGAGGATTAAAAAGGAAGGAAAGAATAGAGAACCTACCTGGTCCCGATGAAAGGAATTCTATACGACTTATATATATTTTTAGAAGAAAGTATTATATTGACAAGATACAAAATACTTTTCTCTACATGGAACGATTTGTGTTGTATTTTTGATATTTATCCTGTATTTATTAAATGTTATATATGTATATAATTGACGATAATTAATTATCGTTTTTTCTAAAAGGTTTGATTGTATTTTGCATACATATGTAACAACTTGTTTTCTGCACTATAGCGATCGGTAACAATAAGATATATATTATAGTTTGAGCAATTCATATATGTTACGATGTACATAAAATTCCGAGTTAATTTTACAATTTTTCACACTTCGGAGTAACGTGTTGTGAAAATTCGATAAATTTTTTCTCTTCGATAATAAAACGTTAATATAAAACGTGAATTATACGACTTGACGAAAACATTTAATGCTATATTTAACAGAGATAAATAATTTTATATTAATATTTTTAATGTAGTAGTTTAAAATAATATTTAAAATATATTTAAAGATAATATTTTACATATTTATGCGATACATGCTCACCCTGTGATAAACTGTACGCATTTATACCAAATATATTTTTGTTTGGAATTTCGATTTCCAGAAAAATCGCAAACAATGTATTTAATATCGAATATTGCAAAACTCTAGTAATAATGCGTTTTTTCACTCAGAATTTTGTGCATCGTTGGAAATATTTGAGATTTCATTAAAAACTCATAGTTTTAGCATTATCACCTGCATATACATTATGTGTATATTTATATATGTGCTAATATCACTTTTCCAATAGAAAAAGATTTATTTAAAAATTATTTGCAATATTTTAAGCAATATATAACAAGAAATCAATAGAAAAAATCGTAACTATAGCTTGCTGTGTGTGTGTGTGTGTGTGTGTGTGTGTGTGTGTGTGTGTGTGTGTGTGTGTGTGTGTGTCAAGTCTTCATTTTTTTTTCCCTCGAAGTGCTTATTATTCTGACAAAATTTGAGTAATAAAACTCTTGTGCTATCTCTCGTTATCATTTCTTCTAACTTTGTCGTCCTAATTGTGTTTCTATTGGAGATACGATGTATCGTGTTTAACGTATCAGCTTCAACGTTTCATTCGATCGGAATGTGCCATTTATCCTGAAAGTGGCTTTATAAGTCACATTTTATTATCTTCTCAGGATAGATGTTTTATCTATGAGAACCATTTCTTGCACAAGATAATTATATCCCATGTTAAAAAAAAATTTAGAATTTTTTAATGTTTAGGAAAACACTCTTAAAAAAATCTTCTTTATATTCATTCAAAATTTATTCTTATTCAATTTATTTCTTTATTGGCGAATATGAATTTTGAAGTTATACACATACGTATATTTTTTAAGTAACTGAAAAACCAATCGT
This sequence comes from Aphaenogaster floridana, assembly GCA_003063835.1. Taxonomy (NCBI): domain Eukaryota; kingdom Metazoa; phylum Arthropoda; class Insecta; order Hymenoptera; family Formicidae; genus Aphaenogaster; species Aphaenogaster floridana. The sequence continues at coordinate 2,445,498 of NJRP01000008.1, read as the reverse complement.
GTGCGTTTTTATGTTAGCTTCAACTCAGAGAAGAACTCTCGTTTTTATTCTGATCGAACGTTGCTATAACTATTCGAAAGGAGAAAATGTCACGAACAGAAGTCTTTTGATAATAAAAGAGTCTCACGATCGCAGATGTTTTCTGAATTTAAATCTCATTAAATCTCGTAAAGAAACTGCTCGAAGGGTGATTCTTGCATCACTTTCGAGATAAACGGCTCCGATCGTCACTCACGTGCGTCACGTTTGCTTTTCTTCTAGAAGTAAAGCACAACGAGGTATAACGATACTTTTAGCACGGCAATGGCAACGACAAACACAACGTCCAAAAAACAGAACGTCACCATCGTCGAGGAGGACGACGACATTTTCTATTACGTCGGTGTAAAAGCGTCCCCGTTTGCGACTGATTGCGCGGTCTTCGGTTTGCCACCGAAGGAGGCATCGGCCTTACGCAGCCGCTTCCCGCTGTCCCCCAGTAGCACGAATGTCGTGAATGGAATTATGCTAAAAGGTTAATGACCCAGAATTTCGACAACATCAACAATTGTACGGACTGCTTCGCAAAATCCCGAAAAGATCCAAGATCTCTCTCGGTTACAGTGTAATTTTTACTCACGCGCAAACGTTAACTCTTTGCAAACGCATGCACATATGAATATCAGAGAGTACAGCAGTATTCAATTTGATTATGAAATCTTTACCAGTTATATAGAATCACCGGCTGTATTGGTGAACGCAAAAAATTTAAACAACTTGTAGAATCATTCGCGATTATGTAAAATCATCGGTGATTTTATAAGAACACGAAGTAAACACATCAGCTTTGATTGTATGAAATCACCAGGGAATGCTCTTAATTTCGGATTTAAATTACAGTCATTAATGTACATAATCAGTAACTACAGAACTGTGTCAATAATTTATGAAAAAAAGAAACAATATCAATCGTGATAAGAATTGTTTAGCAAAAAATAAAACATTTGCAAAGCGACTGAAATTGTAAACGATTTATTAAGTTATGATATAGCTAATGTTATTTTGTGCTGGTTTATATGTAAAAATAAATCAGAACAGAATATGTTACGATTGTCATGCATTTTCATTTTGTTTGTCAGTTCAAGCATGCAACTTTAAGAGTTAATGTTTTCATGGAAATCAGTTACTACTTGTATTTCCAATACAGCGTAATTCGTTAATCAAAGATAAATTACAATATATATGGTTGAATAAACGTTACATTGATTTGGCTTTATTTGTGGGGAAAATTCTTTTAAATAAATTGTTAAATTTGCGATATTTGTGCCAAAGAGATTTTAGATTTTTCGCGGGGATGCTGCCTTTATAACAGCTACAATTATTACTATTAATAAGATCTTGTTGATTGTGATTTAATCTAACAGAGATACATAAAATTTTATTATCTTAACGTAAATATTATAATTTATGAAAGTTTTAGATAAAATCAGCTATGATCTAAATAGTAATAATGGTAGCACCTTTACAGGACATTTTTTAAGAACTTACATTGCGAAATTGATTTCAGGCACACCGTTCTCCGTCATAAATGCACTAGCTGAGCTCGGCTATCGAGTTATTTGTAGTACCGGAGAAACCGAAATACTTTGGACAATGCAGCGGGAAAATTAACGCTATAAAAATGGGCCTTACTGGGCAAGCGTATTATATATCTAAACATATTCTTTTGTGATTTATATATCTATGTGTCTTTATGAATCAAACTGTAGAAATTAGTATCGATGAATCGATGAGATTTGCAACTTATTTTTTTTGCCTTTTATATCTTAAAATATGAGTGTTGTCTAAAATTACATCTGTGTAACTGCGTCTCGGCGAAGTTTCATGGCAGTTAAATGTATATACGTACGGACCAATTAAAGTTTTATTTTTTAAACATAATCAATTGTAGATATTGGACGGTACGTATATGAAGTGCAGCTTAGAATTGTTGGAAAATAGAGTATTTTATCTAGGAAACACATTAATCTTTATTGTAAGAAATAATACAAAGGATTCTCACGTTACCTAACGTGATATTTTGTGTACCACAGCACTTGAATTTCTTCTTTTACGACTTCGAAAATAATGCGGTAAAATTGTATAATCATAAGACTGTTGAGGGGGTATGATTCCGGAGATTGAACCACGTAAACACTTCTGCAATGTGTAAAATAATCGCGTTGCGGATAATTATAAATAAATTTACTAGCGAACGCGGAGATTTCGTCAGACCAAAGGAATGTGCGTTGATTGCATTATATTCATTATATGCAATACGGAAGTATTAATTATACAATGATTTGTGATATCTTTACCTCGTTGTGTGGAAAATGAGTTTTTTATGCTTTATCGAGGGTTTATGACGCGTCTCATAGGATTCAGATTGGGCCAAGTTGGCGCAATGTTGTATGGCTTGCATCAAATTGGTCTATACTGACTCCAAACTGTGTCTGTTTATATTTGTGGAGAACGAAATTTTATTATGCGTGCAAATACTATTTATACATGTTATATCTTTATATAATATAGTATTATCTTATAGCATGTGTCCTCTATGTAATATCTTTTCCCACCATACACATGTGCTTTAATAGGTAATTTATCATATAATTATTGTTATACGCGAGATATCGTCCCTCCGGATCACTCACGGTCCAGAGAGTTTAAGAGTGTAAAACCAGTCAGAAAAAAAGTTGATATGATGTTTACTTGCGCTACATGTTTGTCTTATTGCAAATTGTAAATGTCAATCTAAAGGATTATTGTAACCGATGTTTCCTATACTTGTTAAGAATTGAATCTATAAATCGAATGAAATTATAAAGAGCAATTATTATCTCGTAGTATGACAATTATACGTTTGTTCATACATAAATAAAAAAATCAAAAGTTATAGTTGGTGACGGGAAAGAGTACTTAGCATTATAAGTTGACAGTCTGAGTAGTTGATACAATTCATTTGCAGCGTTTGCGCTAATTCGATGTGACGAATTTTATATTGATGTAAGTTAATAGAGTTTTTGCAATACCGTCTTTTAGGATCGACCCAATAACGTGATTTTAGCGTTCACCGTATCTAAAAGACGGTATTGCAAAAACTCTCTAATTATTTCTTTTACACGCGCAGCTGTACTTTATATGTATGACAATTACACACGGGCATATGCTCGGCGTGTAATTGGAAATTGTATATGATGGTTTATGTTACAATATATAAGAAATAAATATACTGATGAAGAGTGCACTTTGTGTGTCGTGCTATTTATACATGCTGAAAAATCTTTGTCTCCTCTCGAAGCGAATCTTTCCTTTTCATAAAGATGCGTATACCTAAGCTGTGGTCAAACTACATCTTTTTAACAGTTATTTGCAGAGATAATAAACAATGGAGCACTCTTCTGATCCTTGGCACAAACCGTCTTGTGCACATGATACCTTGCCACGGTACAGTGTCAGCCAGAATTTAGACGAGATGAATTTCGAACGCGGGATTTGGGCAGCAGGTAAATGAAAGCGGTACCGTTATTGATACGGATATTTACTCGGAATAAAATAGATAGTAAACGATGCGACATTACGAACACAGATCACAGATAAACGGGATGACAGTTTCAGTTTTAGTTTTAATTGTATGCTCCAGTTTTGGACTTAACGGAATTTAATTAGTTCATTATTCTATGTGTTCAGAGGATAATTCGTGAAAACATAATATGTACAAATCAGAGATTGATTTTTGAACGAATTATAAAATTTATTGCAAAAACGTATTATTCGAAGCAAAGGGAAGTTACGGATTTATATGCAATATTTATAGATTCTTAAAATGCATTACTGGAAAAAATTATTTAATAAATAATTTAATTATTATTATTTAATGAATAATAATTAATATTTACTACCATAAATAAATATTAAAACTTTATTATTCTTGCACTGCTTAGAATAAGTTTTATTATTATAATATTAAAATTTTATTATTACTTTTGCATTGCTTATGATAAATTTTTATTATAATAAATATTAGAACTTATTACTTTTGTATTCCTTACAATAATTTTATAATATAATATTTTCTACGATATTGAACGTGTCTGTTTTCTATCTAAAAGAGCTGCTTTTTTACAAGTTCAAATCGGCACTTTCAGAAATTTTAGCTCACTCTTTTTTTCTGCGTTTTTACATTAGCTTTTCGTGCATGTTTTTCAGCGCTGGAAGGTGACGTGGACCGTCTTGATATGTTACTGAAGAAGGGCATTTCCGTTGATACGCCGGACTCCGCCGGCTACACGGCGCTGCATTACGCAACACGGAGCGGACATCTCCGCGTGTGCGAGATTTTGCTGGAGCACGGCGCGAACGTGAACTCGTGCACCCGCAGCATGAAAACGACGCCTCTGCACCGCGCGGCCTGGATGTGTCACGTTGAAATCATCGATCTGCTGCTGCGCCGTGGCGCGGACCCTAACATGACGGACGAGGACGGTAAGACGGCCCTGCACCGAGTGATCGCAACAGCAGCCGGCACCACCGAGGGCGACGTGATCATTAAAAAACTGCAACCAATCACCGATCGCACCATCAAAGATAACTACGGAGAAACCGTCGACGACTTGTACGAACGTTGGAGAACGACAGGAAGTGCTGCCGGAAAACCACCGGATAAATGTTTGTAGTCGTTTGTAATCGATGAAAAATGCATGGAAGTGCACTGACACTAAAATTAAACGGATACTGTAATTGTGCAATTCTTTCTTAGAAGCGAGAGTGGTAAAAATACTGTAAACATATGCGTAATCATAACGCAAGATTTATGATTCTTTTTACACACTTATAAATAAACAAAAGTGAATTTCCATGATTTATATGTCAAAAAGACTTCTCAACGCTCAGATAGAAAACCTGTACGACTATTCAAAATGATTATTTCGATTTTTGGTGTAATAAGAATTATGTAACATGTGTGATTAATAAAACGCATTCTCAAAAAGAAAATAAATTTTTTTTCCGTAATAATCCCACACAGCACACTTTATCCTGAGGATATCCCAGAGTGATCCGGATGTCCAATAGGACATAATGCGATCCCATGGAGATCCTACGGTTATTGAGATATATAATTGGACATATTGCGATCCCTCGGATATCTAGTGGATATCGCAATATCGTGTGCTGTGTGGGAACAATTCTATTTAGGACTCGCGAGAGATCATCAGATTGTCATTAGTTATCCTCCGACATCCCGACAAATTTTTCTGATAACACAGTTCGACAAAAAATGACTTTCGAACACCAGAACGAGACTAGACATTTCCCGTAGTCTTTTGGACGCTGAATACAGGGCTATTATCACGTATGTTATCATATTATAACTACGATGTGTGACGTACTGGAAAAGTTTTGCTGCAATCAAAATTAAATATGTTAGGACTTTTAGCTCTCAAAAGGAGTTTTTTGTATCGGCTATAGTTAATTTTAAGATACACTGAGAAAAATGGTCTGATTACATGAACAAGACATATCTGATAGAATGCATTCTGGTGAAACGAAACAGAATTTCTGGTTGTCGCGATTGGACTCAATTTTTTGTAACTAGGACGTTTGATAGATTTAGCAATCAGATTCCTAGCACTTTTCTCGTACCGGGGATCGCAGCATAGTGTACACATTAATGCGGTTTAGGAGTTAAATTGGAGGTTGTTCTGCTGAGGATGGTTCAAAGTGGAGTCAAAACGTACGGAAGGTGATATTTTTATGTAATAAAGTGTAATACATAAGAGTCTTCTTTGTATTCTATTGCGCACCGTTAACTGCGCTAACTCCTAACACCTTGTTTTTACTATTTTTAAGTTTTAATTATCGGGAGTTCTTATTATGATTATGTTTTGCTTTTTAGGCCAGCCAAGATACGGTTTCAAATCAAAGTTGAATTCGGGAGTTTAATTTATGTGCCATTCGATAGTAAATGGTACTGATATTAACATATTAATTTTGTGCTTCGTCAACTCCTCTCGTTTTTGCAAAAAAAAATAAAAACCGTAAAAAATTGGCCCCTGTCGACTTTTCACTCGAAACGCTGCGAAAACCGTTCGAGCTACAGCAAAATTGCACATAAACAATTTTGTAGAGAATTAAATTTCCTATAAAAAAGTCCGGGAGAGCGTATTTCTAAAATCAATAGCTTAGGCGTGAGTGGCGCCCGAAGTCGCGCGATCGGAAAGTGACGTCTCAGCGAATTCGCAAGTTGCTCCGGTTAGTTGTAAAATTCAAAGTCGATACTTCAGAATTGAATGAAAAATCCCCAAAAATTCAAGGCTTAATTAGATAAAATAGGGAAGCTATTTCTGCGCTAAAAAAATTTTTTTATCGATAAGTTCGAATTATGACAGCTATGTAAAAAGTTTTTTTTCTTTTTCGATATCGTAACTTTGATCAGTCATATCTCGGAAAGTATTAACCCGAGGATGATCAAAAAAATTTCATTTTGCAGGTAATTTTATTCTCTAAATATTCGATCTCTGCATATTCCGCCGTAAGTACAACCGTTGGCCTGCCAAAAGAAAATTGAATCAAAACAAAATTGTACCTTTGACAAAGATTTACGGGGTGAATAATTTGTTTTTATTATTAACATTAAATATGCCTTGAAACGACTACGCAAAAGGAAGGTTTGACGAATAATAAAAAACGATAATATCGAGATAACTAATAATAATGATAATTATCGAGGTAATTATCGAGATAACTGACAAAATTATGGCAAAAGTCCCAATAAACATTTTTATTATGTATGATTTGACTAACATTTTTTTATTTGAAACTTTTCCCTTATCTCCTACCATTTTGCCAAAATAACAATTTCAACAATAAAATAGGTTAAAAATCAGAATGCAATTATTTCATAATTTTTTAAAATTATTTGCATATATGGGTCCGTATATAGAAACAATCAACGAATCGGCAAAAAATATCACAGTTCGTCGGAAATTGTTTATAACAATAAATAAATTAACAAAACAGGGAGAAAATAAAAATAAAATTCTGAAAATAATACTACGATATAGCGCTTAAAAAACCATGAAAAAGCATGACCATTAATATTTTTACAATTGTTGAAATATTTATTAACTAAAAAATGTAAATTTGGACGGTTAGGAATTTTTTCAATCTTTTTATTGGTAATGTTTGAATTCGCAAAAATAGTGAGCATTTTTAACAGCCATAAAAATTTGGATGAACTTGTTTATAACAATTAATAAATTAAAAATATGGAAAAAGAAAATCACATAAAAAATTAAAAATATCATCAAACCTTCCTTTTGCGTAGTCGTTTCAAGGCATATCTAATGTTAATAATAAAAACAAATTATTCACTCCGTAAATCTCTGTCAAAGGTGCAATTTTGTCTTGATTCAATGTTGGCAGGCCAACGGTTGTACTTACGGCGGAATATGCAGAAATCGAATATTTACAGAATAAAATTACCTATAAAATAAAATTTTTTTCATCATCCTCGGGTTAATACTTTCCGAGATATGACTGATCAAAGTTACGATATCGAAGAAAAAAAGAACTTCACATAGCTGTCATAATTCGAATTTATCGATAAAAAATTTTTTTAACGCAGAAATAGTTTCCCTATTTTATCTAGTTAAGCCTTGAATTTTTGGGGATTTTTCATTCAATGCTGAAGTATCGACATTGAATTTTACAACTAACCGGAGCAACTTGCGAATTCGCCGAGACGTCACTTTCCGATCGCGCGACTTCGGGCGCCACTCACGCCTAAGCTATTGATTTTAGAAATACGCTCTCCCGGACTTTTTTTAAAGGAAATTTAATTCTCTACAAAATTGTCTATGTGCAATTTTGCTGTAGCTCGAACGGTTTTCGCAGCGTTTCGAGTGAAAAGTCGACAGGAGCCAATTTTTTACGGTTTTAATTTTTTGTTGCTAAAACGAAAGGAGTTGACGAAGCACAAAATTAATATATTAATATCAGTGCCATTTACTATCGAATGGCATATAAATTAAACTCCCGAATTCAACTTCGATTTAAGCTTAAAATAATTCGTAACGTGGCTGGCCTATTTTTGCTTCCTCGTAGAGGAAGCTTTGTTTTCGTGAAAAAAATTTTTTTCCAGTTTTCTTTGTTAAAGCCTTCAGATTGTTTTAAAACGTCGAAAAAACATATTTTAACAAAATGTTCGTGTGCGTGTGCGTGCGCGCGCGCGCGCGCGCGCGTGTGTGTGTGTGTGTGTGTGTGTGTGTGTGTGTGTGTGTGTGTGTG
>NJRP01000008.1:2413549-2428644 GCA_003063835.1 Aphaenogaster floridana | reverse complement strand
TAAAAGTATCTAGATAAAACACTTAACTAATTCATCTTTTATCTAGATATACTCAAACCGGATTATCTTTATCTTATCTGAGATACATGCGCGTATGTTTTATCTTATCTGTATCTAGATTATTTCAAATTATCTAAGCGCAACACTGATTGTGGACGTTTCAAGGATATCTCATATATAGCCACGCAGGATTTCCTTAAAAGATCCAAAAGATATCCTGAACTGTTTGAATTTGTATTACGTCCTAAATATATCCCACATATATCCGAGGATATTTAGGATATATTATTCAGAATCATCCTGATGAGGACATCTTGTGCTGTTTGGGCAGTGTCCAAAAAAACTATTGAAATGACTAACCTTGCTCTGGTGTTATTTCGTTTGTCGAACCGAGTAATTTATCGCGTTAAAAATTCAACGCGCCAAAAATTCGCCGACGGTTTTCGCCGCGGCGCGAAACGACGGTGACGTTCTCGTCGAAGCGCGATATACACAACGCGACCGTCCGTCCGTCCATCCGCCTGTGCGCGCGACGGGACGGACATGCGGCCGCGGAGCCGGAGGGTCGTGCACTTGATATTGAAGCGGCTCGCGAGGCGCTTCGTTCGCGCTCGGCCGTCTCCGGCCGTTTCCGGACGAGTCGCGGTACGCGACGCACGTTACGGCGCGGCGGCCCCGCGGGCCGCGCGCTCGCGCGCGCGCGCGGTCGCGGAGCCCCCGGCGCGGAGCGGAGGAGCGCCGTGAAGTCTCGCGATAAACGGCGCTGCCACCTAGCGGCGCGCACACCTCCCGTATCGTCGTTCGCGGTGCGGCCGCGCCAGTCGTTGCACGACGGGGAGTCGTCAGTCGTTTCACGAGTGGTACCAACCGCGGGTTGTTCGCGCGCGCCGTCAAGCAAGCGTGGCGTCGCTCGCGCCGTCCGTCGCGTATTTCATATACGTTTCGCGTCTCGCGTTACACCGCGTGCCGACCAAGTGCGCCGCATCGTACAAACGGGACGTCGCCGTCGGCGTCAGTGATAAATATCGGCCGTCGCGACACACAAACGTCGCGCTCTCTCTCTCCGTCTCGATCTCGCATGCGGCGCCGCTCGTCGTCGTCGCCGCCGCCGCCGTCGCCGCCGCTGGTCGTCGGCCGTCGTCGCCGTCCCCGTGTCTCCTCGCGCCTCGTCCACGCCCGTTTCGCTCCGTTTCGTTCGCGCGGCCGCGCGGGAGACGCTCCGCTTTCCCGTCGCGGCGATCGACGATCGGCCGATCTCGCCGCGAGTGACAATCGGCCGGAGAGCGGCGATGTAACGTCGTCGCGCTGTGACGTCACGCACGTCGGGTCGCGCTAATCGTGAGGTGCGCACACACACGTACAGCAGGCGCGCGCGCGGAACTCAAACGCGGACCCTGAGCGGACAGCGCGCGCGCGCGCGCGCTCTCCGTCCGTCGTCGCCGTCGTGGTGTCATCGTCATTGCTCGCTACGTCTCCGTCTCCTTCTCCGTCCCTGTCCGCGGCGCGCCGCTCCGCGTAACGCACACGCTTGCCCATCGTTATACGCAATACGCGGACGAGAGAGAGAAGGAGCGTGCGAAGGAGAAGGAGAGGAGGGAAACAGCGCGCTCGCACGGTGTGTGTCTGTTGCGTGTACGGTGAGATAGAGCGAGACGGCGGGAGGATAGACAGCACCGCTGGTAAGATCGCGAGAGAGGAGGAGGAGCGGAGCCGCGAGTAGATAGAGACAGCACGAGCGTCGGAAGAGTGAGAGAGAGAGAGAGAGAGAGAGAGAGAGAGAGAGAGGAGAGAAAGACACAGGCACACGCATACATATATGCGCTCTCGCCGTGAGCGCGGCGTCGACGGGGGAAAGGGTGAGGAGGGGGCGGCGGGGGACGTTCCGCCGCCGCCGCGACGTACTTGCGTGTACTGTCCAGCAGCGCCCGTCGCGAGGAGGAGGTTCGCGCCGCTGCGGCAGCCGTGGAGGATGAGAAGAGCGGCGAGGCCGCCGGCCGCGAGACAACGTTACACCGCGACCACATAGACCCTTCTGGAAGGGGCCTCGTCCGTGATCCGCCGTCGCCGTCGCCGACGTCGACAGCCGTGTCGCGCCGTTGCGTTGCGTCGCGCGGCGACGTCGCGCTGGCACGCGCGTTCCGCGACACACGTGCGAAGCGGAATATAAAGGAGATAAGGCGGACTGGGTATCAGCCGCATCCCGTGGCGCCCCACTGTGTTTTTCTGCGGAAAGAGCGAGGGTAGAAGAGGAAGGGGCGGAGAGGAGGAAAGGAAGAGAGAGATAGATAGGTAGAGAGAGAGGAGCGGACACGTCGCTGTGTTTCTCGGATACCTCTCTCGCAGCTGGCCGCGCCGCTCGCGACTGTGCGCGCGTCGTTTCCGCCGTCCGTCCCCCGAGCAACGTTTTTCGGAGCAGCGCTCCAGACTTCGGTCTCTCTCGCGAAAGAAAGGAACGGAAGAGAGAGAGAGAGAGAGAGAGAGAGAGAAAAGAAGATACACGGACGGCAACCTCGACCTCAAACTCGACGGCAGCGCGAGGCGAGAATGGAATCGTCGTTGTTCCGCGGATAAGTCGGTCGGTCAGTCAGTCAGTCAGTCAGTCAGTCCGCCAACCCGTCCCGCGTGTTGTGTGCCGTTTCGCGAAGTGTGCGGCTCGCGGAAACCATCCCCGGGTTCTACGCCGGTTCCCCGGGGTGCGCGCCGAGGTACACGGCGAACGTCTCGCGGCGGCGTTATAATGCACGGCGGCGCGCCGGATCGCGCGCGGCGCCGCAAGAAAGCAGCGGCCGGGTTTCTACGCTCCGTTTTTATTCGCTCGTCGGACGGTCCGCTGCTCCGCTGAGAGTCAAGTTCGTCGCGCTCCGCTGTGCGCGCCGCCGCGTCCGTGGCGCGCTCTCTCGCGCGGCGTTCACCATCGCGCTTTCGATTGTGCGTCGCCGCGCCGCGCCGCGCCGCGCCGCATCTCACCGCGCCGCACCGCAACGCATCGCATCGCGGGCATTCCGTCTACCTGCGAGGGAGAGAGAAAGAGAGGCCGTCCGCGGAAAGAGGTAAGTCCGCCCGTGTCTTTTTGTGGCTCTTTGCATTTTTCTCATCTCGAATCTGTCCCCGATTTTGTCTCGAATTTATCTCCGAGTTTAGTGGCTCGGCGGGTTTGTTTTTTTTTTTTCCCGATGACAGTTTCCGTGATTGTTTCCTTTTCCTTTTCTCTCGAGGTGTCGGCGTGCAAATGCGTGTAAACGCTTGTGTTTTGTTGCGGCGAGCGTAGAAAGGTGCTGCTGAAAGGAGCGGACCCTCGTGTCTTTCACTCTGGAAGAATGACACCGCGCGACGTTTGGAGTTAAGCTATTTTTCTTGACGGGGATCAATGCGGGATTAATCTCGAAATATTGACATTGTCAGAAGCTCTGGTCTTTATTTGAAACAAGATTTCAATGTTAGGTATTTATTACTAAATAAGCAGGTATGCTTTCTGGCGTCTGTAGTCTCTTCAGAATTTCTGTAGCAGTTTTAGCAGTCTTGAGTCTATTGCACAATGAGAAGCACAGGCAATAGGAACAGGGAACAGGAATTTGGAATTGAAATTTATGTAATACTATTTACCAGAAACCCTGTATCAACGCGGAATGGAATATGAAACAGGCAATAGGAACAGAATTTCCGACGCGTTGGATTTCTGTTCCCTATTGTCTGTGTACCTGACCAATCATTTGTTAGGTTATTTTCTATTCCTAATACCTGTGCTTTTTATTGTGCAATAGGCTTTACTGTTGTTGACTATGGAATCAAATTACAGAATCAATTAAATATAAATGAGAAGAGGCCAAATGTCGGTCTGCGGCGGATCTTGGTACCTAATAATAATTATTTTGTGAATTTTCCTGCTCATGCGAACTGCGCGCCGCATATTCGTCGGTCTTGAAACACAATCCTTACATGAAGCCGGAATAATTAATTTACATATTAAATTGATGAGCAATTCAAATAATTTTGATGCTAACAAGCATCTATGAGATCCCCCCTTCCCCGAAAACTGTAAAGAAATAGAATCAATTATTTCTCAATGTAAATTTTAAGAGAGGGCATCTCTCTCATATCTTTTGGCCTTTTGGCCTTTTCTTTTCAGTCGCTACTACAACACGCATTGTGTACACAAACCGCGTTTAACACGTTGAGTGCCGCGTGGGCCATTGGTGGCCCACATTGGACTTTCCATTCAGCCATTTGCGCATATTGTACGATACCTCTTCTTTTTGATAATAATAACGTTTATAGTCGTAAATATTATTTTATATAATCTTATAAAAATATATAATAAATAGGATAACGTGGGTCATCGGTGGCCCACGCGGCGTGACTGGAAAGTCGCGTGAGATGCGGCACTCAACGTGTTAATACGTATCTTCAATATTGAATAACCTTTATGTATCCTTACGTGTTATCCCTCTTGAAACATGCGAGCGTCCGCGCTTTTCTTTTCCACTAAAAATGCCATTAGTAACCCGATGTCCCTTTCAGGGCGAATTCTACAATTTTGTTCCGCACTATTCGGACACATTTACACGCGTACGTCCATTATCTCGGGGTGGGAAGAGGAGGTCCAACCGCGATAGCGAACGATTGATTACTTCATGGCGCGGCGAATACATTTTGAGGGGAACAAACATCTCTCTCTTTCCACTTCCTTCGCATCCTCTCACACGCTCGCCCCCGGGGACCGAATCACAATAATGGGAGGATAAAAATTGGACAATGGCAGTGGCACATTTTCTACGAACGGTCCGCCTAATTTTCGGCCCCGTGGATTCTCTCATTTCTGCGTTAAACTTTTTCTCGGTCTAATGAGCTCGGGAGAGCCCACGGTCGCCCTAAGGGCATGTCACGCGATCGTATCGCCTAAGCCACTATTCGAAGAAGAAGTTACAATGTACTCGGCATTGTATACACGAAATTGTATAGGTCTTCCTCCGCGGCCGATATTTCGACGTGTGTTTCGAGGACTGCCTCGTACAGGGCGCCTGAGAACCGTCGTGGTTACGCAAAACCTTTCATTTTTTAAAAGAAGACTACGAAACGCCGTCCTTGTTTTTTATGAAACTACTATGTAGCGAAATTGGCCATTTTGGGGAATCCAGAAGCAAAGCTAATGTTTGCGCCTCGGCATATTACTTATATTTTTATACTTGGCAACGTATGATATTATATTACGCTAACACTATAAAGAGTTTAACTTTGCCACATTCGTTTTTCTTTTCTCAAGATATCAGACTAAATAGTTAATAATTTAATATTTGAAAATTATATTGGAGAGTTTATAGAAAGGTTATGTATTATTAAAATCGTTCCAATATCACGGTAGAATTTTCTTTCAAAAAATGAGAGATTGGCAGTGAATGTTTTAATAACAATATGCAGTTAATCTGAAATATATAAAACAACTGTAGAAGGAAGGGCTGATGAGAGTGCGGCGCGGTAATTAGTGCGCAATAGAATATAAATATAAACTAATTTTTTTGAAGTTAAGTTACTTTAATTATCAAACGTTTCAGTTACTTTTTCAAGATTTCAAAAGTGATGAAAACATATTCTTGTTTCCCCAGTCGTTCCATCGACGTCAAATGGGAAAACAAGAATATGTTTTCATCACTTTTGATTTGGAAATCTTGAAGTGATTCGTCAGTCCCTGTTGACGTCGGGACCACTATTGTTACATCGCTGAAGATGGCTCAAAAAGTAGTCGAAACGTTCGATAATTACAGTAACTTAACTTTAAAAAGATTAGTTTATATTTATATTCTATTGCGCACTAATTATCACGCCGCACTCTCATCAGCCCTTCCTTCTACAGTTGTTTTAAATTTTCGAGAGTCCCCTCTATTAATTTTCTTGTGAAATATATAATTTTCGAGAGGAAAATTATAGGTTATCAAACTGAAAACTAAAATGGTAAATAAATGGTATTTTAAGGAATGTTAATTTAAGGTATGTTAAGGAAAGTGGCGGTGTACTTAATAGTATCAATACAAAAAAAGGAATGTAGCTTTATTCACAACTTTCTAATCTCTGTTTAGTCTTTGCTTAACAAGCCGACAAAGTTACCAGTTTTTCCGAGGCCCTTTAAATTGCGTAACATAGGGGCAGCGGGGGTTATTTAAATAGCCCCACACTTGGAGTGCTAACCTCATAATGCTGACGTGTCGTGAACGTTACGACCTAAGTCGACAGGACTACTATGTGTTTCCCGCTCGCTCTGTCTCTCTCCTTCTTTCTCTCTCACAGAATCTCATTTCTTATCGGCATTTTCTATAATTGGAACCGATTTCAGAGGATCTTATCTCAACTTCATCGCTATTCTCAATTGCATTCACTTGCCATGAAATAATAATCGTGGGCGTTGCGAAATAGCCTCTCTGTTGTCTATAGAAATCTATAAAGTTGTCTCCGACGACTTTATAGAAGAAGATATTGCTAAGTATATTCTTAAAATTCAATTTATTTTCGCTTACACATTTATTTGACGAAACATCTCGAGTATGCACGGTTTTTTAAATAATTTAGTGAGAAAAGAACGCGAGACTTTAGAGTGATATATTCTTACGTTTTCACATATTCATTGCAATCTTAATATTTTTGTGGAAACCACCTTCCCCGGATAACGCGATGCGGTTTGGGGTAAAAAACGGCGGTTGCAGCTAGGCCGTGTTTTTCGCGTGACGTAAGCACCCTAAAGGCAAGCGTTGCGTTTTTGTTTTGGGGGAACATCTGTAAATGATGATTGACGACGCGGCGCTCCTTTTAGCGCAATGCAACGCGCGATCCGCGGTTTCCGAATTAATTACATTCGGCGCGAATTCGACGTGCGGCGAGGCGTGCTCAAGTACGCGCGGAGCTGAAAAAAAAAAACTTCGGGCCAATCGCTACGCCGCGGCCTCTAAATTCACGTTGTGCGACCGTCTGTGATTTTTCGCGACCGCATCTGTAGTGGTAACGCAATCGCTGCACGATGAGTCACTTAATACATCCACGGGTAGCGAGAAAAATATTTTATGCATCGCAAACGACGTTTTAAAATGACGTTTTAAAACGTTTGCTCGAACGGGGTGGTCTTTTTGGAAGAAAATTTCGATAGCAGGAAACGACGTTTTAAAACGTTCGCTCGAACGGGGCGATGCCTTTTTGGAAGCAAATTCCGATCGCAGGAAGCGACGTTCCAAAAACCTTGACCTTAATTTTATCGACGTAAAAAGAAACGTATAGAGGTTGCGTACTACCTGGAAAATCTAGGATTTTCAGACGATTTCTTTTTTACTCTTGAAAATCAGGGAATTTTCATGAAATTTTAATAGCATTCAAGGAAATTTTTGGAATTTTACTTTTAAATTTAAATTCTGTCTTTTTCTGAAAAAATTGTTTCTTTAATTAATTTTTTTAATAACGCAGAATGTCGACAATTGGTTAGCAATAAATTTGGCATACATATTCGCGTAAAAATCAGGGTAACAATAGAAGACAATACCGAAAAGAGTTCACTATACTAGGAAGAGTCTTCCATATATTATAGATTTCATGACTCCAATTGTAGAAAAGGATAGGTATAGTCTCGTGGAAGACTATAAGAGGAAAAAACATTAAAATGTATAATAAAATAAATTCATTTCAAAGTTGCATTAAAAAATTCTCTAATTTTATCTAGAATTTTTAATAAAAATACTTGGAACATCCAGAATATCTCAGGGAATTTTTTTACATAATTTAAGTACACACTCTGGTATATATATATATATATATATATATATATAATTCAATGACAAGTGAATCTAATTCCAAGATAACAAGATTTTTGAGAGACGCGTGAATAAGGATAAGGTTTTGCGCCAAAATGCTGACGACGATGCTCAAATAAATCTCTTGTCGAAACAGCTAAATGGAGACGGCGTTTTCATCGTTGATCGCGATAATCTTTATCCGTGCAATTATTCGCATCTTTTCGCTGTCTTCCGAGGGAAGAAAGGCCGAATCGGTCGCGGAGTTCCGGACACCCCGTAGACCCGACGATAAATTGCGCAAATTTGCGGCGGAGCCGGAGCGTCGTCGTCGTCGTCGTCGACGCGACGGCCCGACGACGATATCGATCTCGAGTTTTCCTAAACGCGCCCACGGTCTACATATGTTTCGGAAGCGAAGAGAATGGGCCGTGTGGACATGCGCCGCGCATGCACGCATCGGGGCTATTGTATTAATGGCAGTGCCTCTCGTCGAGCGCGACGCCATGTGATGCGCGAGGTTACACCGTGGCCGCGACGACGGGAACGACAGTTGTTGTGTTGTGGAGCGATTTCGAAACCCACC
Source organism: Aphaenogaster floridana (assembly GCA_003063835.1). NCBI lineage: Eukaryota > Metazoa > Arthropoda > Insecta > Hymenoptera > Formicidae > Aphaenogaster > Aphaenogaster floridana. The sequence continues at coordinate 2,420,295 of NJRP01000008.1, read as the reverse complement.
ATTAGTTGCGGATGCGTTTAACCTTCCTCGCTCGCTCTGCCTCACCGAAAACGGGGAAAAACGCAGAGGCCGTGCGTCCTCGCGGTTTTACGGAAGGCGCGATTCCGTACAGAGACACGTCATAGTCGTTCGGAAAGCCGATCGGAAGATTCCGACCGCGGTGTGTGTGATTAAACGATATATATATATATATATATATATATATATATATAACAGTAAGCGCGTAAATGTATAATTAAACGTAACGAAATATAAAATTTTTATCTGGTGATGATTGAAATTAAGTAATTTAATATTCCGGAGGTATTTTTCGTTGTGAAACGTTTCACAGGTTTCATTTTGATTTAATAAATAAAATTATAGCGTTTAGCGTTGAATAAGGGAATTCTTTTCGGAAATGCACAATTATTGAAACATCTATCGCAATATGCGCAATTCTGCGGGTAATAATCCCGAGTTGCGTTATCTCGTATAAGGCGTTACAATGGTAACATTGTTCTGGAAGGCTGAACATCACGTTTGTTGTCTTTTCTCACATCCACACACTACTGTGAAAGAAAATAATATCCAGTGATTTCTAAGAGATACAAAATTAATTTCTTTATGTATTACTTACAATTCCCCGGCGATTTGCAACAATATCTGATAATTATATTGTTTTACCTGGAATGATATGTAAAGACGCGATTAGATTAGACACACGTTCTATTTTACATTACCTATTTTTATGCTAATAAACAATATGTGTCGTAAAAATACCCATAATCAAAATAATAGCAAATGTCAGTGATAACCAAATTAAGATAATAAGCAATAATGATAACGCGGTAACAATAGCTATTTAAACGATGTTACGAGAAAGATGCGAATCTGCTTCTGTTATGCGAATTGCAGCTGTTACTTTTGTATCATTCCGACGGGGGTATATGTAAGCGTTTGTTCGCTAACGATTCCGCCGATTACCTCACAGATAAACTAGAAACGACAGTTTGTGCATTACGAGCTCGTCACCGAGCGCAAACGCGTTGAACGCAACGCGTAACGCATTCGACGTAATGCATGCCGGCGCAATTTTTTTGCTCGTTCCGCTCATTAACGCGTTACGTGGACGCGTTTTATAGCATGATACTCTCTGTTCTCCTTTCCGACTTTCGCACTCCGACGATTGTCGCTCTCTCGCTCACCTCGCGTTTAACTGTTGTCATTTCCAGGATCGATCCGCTCGTCGAGATTGGAGACCTGTCCGACGCAAAAAAGCCCCTTGAACTTCGTCGACTACGGGGAACTTCGGAAGGATCAACAGGACCCTTCACGGCGGTGGAACGAGAAACTTCGCCGATTCGAGCTTTCGCCGGCAGGAAGAGCTTGAAGTAAGAACAACTTCTCGAGGAGGTCCGAAAAAATCGAGAGCAGTTCGAGAGAAGGAAGGGGAGAATTGGAGGAGGGCCCGGCTTCGGGGAAGAGACACTCCCATCGCTCGTGCTACGGGCCCACCCCGACGACGTGTACGCGTCTCGATAGAGAGATCACGTCGTTCGTCGATCACGCCATCGCTCTCGCTCGAGCCGGGGCCGACGGCGCTCGAAACTCTGTCGTGATCGCGAGCCGATTTGTGTGAAGGCTCCTCCGCTTGCACCTGCCGAGCGTGTGCATCAGAGAGGAAGAACGCGAAGAAGGAGCACAGCGTGGCCGGCAGCGGCACGAGCTGTATCGAATGTCGTCGAGCTCGGGAAGACGTCTGAAAACCGTCGGTGGAAGGACGTTGCAGCTTCCGACTCATCATCGGATGTTCCCATCGAGCTCGGTCGGCTAATCGACGATTAATCGCGAGAACGATATCCACGCGTGCGTTACAGCTTCGCTCCCCGAGAGGTACTCGAGAAGATATCTCGAATCCGGGACACCGTACGTGTGTATGTATATGGACCAAGCCGTGGGAAAAGGCGGATTCGAACGGATTCGCGGTTATATTCTTTCCCGTCGGTTTCTTTCCCTACGTTTTTTCTTTTTTACCTGAATCGCGACGAGAAGAGCGTGTTGATTTCTGTGATACTGGTGTCGCGCGTGGTGGTTAACGACCCTGTTGTCGCTTTAGTGGGTGATATCGACGGTGTAGTGGTGAGAAGTTCTTGTTGGTGCGCGAGGGTGGTGCCCACGAGAGAAGAGAGGAATACGGAGGGAAAGATAGAGAGAGGAGAACATCTCTCGTGCACGCGTGACTTTCAATTCATTACCACGGATCTCCCCCGGCAATTCGACGCCGCGCCCACCCTCGATGAGAGGAGGCACATGTCCATTGCTGCCGCTGAAAATGCAGGGTGAGTCTCTCAGATCCATTTATCTTGGTCACAATTATCATTTGTCGCGCCAACTTACGCGGCGCCCCAGCGAGATTAAATCGGTCAGTTCGAGAACAATGGCAGGTCATAATTTTCGGGAAACGAGACAGTTAACGGGGCGTGTTGCGAAAGCGTAGATCGTCCAGTTTTTTTGCGCGGAAACGATAAGTTAGTTCATACGACACTTGTAGCGGAATGACTACGTTCCGAACATCAAATCGTTTAAGAACAATACATATTTCAAGAGCACGCGAACAGTAGTTTTAATGAAACTAATGAAAAATTTAATAAAATGAATTTTAAAGCGTGAAGCTTTACCGAGATGCGAATCAACTAAAGAATAAGATTCTTTGAGAATAATATTGAAAAAAGTTTAATTCGCATATCTTTTCAAGTAGACTCTTTTATAGAATGATGTAATTTATGTAAAACGTCTGTATAAAATGACGATATTACTATCTCGTTGAATAATTTCAATTATCGGACTTATAATGTTTTCAAATTGACTGATTTAATTATAGCGTTCGGCAGCGGATTTGATTGATTCAGGAGCGAATAAATCCAATTTTTATGAGCTCGCGTCTAATTAGAAGCATATGTACGTCCCAGTTCTCAATATAGGTCGAGTATAGATTGAGTATAGAATGTAGAATCAAAAGTACCTGCCAATTTTTCTTTATATGTCAAATATGTTTCTAATTAAAGATGAAAGTATGAAAATTAGGTTTAATTGGACTTAATCGTTCGCATAGAGTGGTTCAAACGCTGCCGTTGAATGTTCTATTAATAAATACTCGATGTAAAAATTCTATGCTTAAGTGCCAAAAATAAAAATTTCGGGACTCTTTTTAAATAATACTTTACTCGTTTAGAAAAAGATATACTATTTTATATTTCATATAAATTTTTTGAGAAAAATTTGCATGGATTTCTATTTATTTCTTGACGCAGAAAATCTTTAAAAAGCATATCTTTGACATAGATGACGTAGCATTCGTTATATACAGATTTTTTTTAGTGAAAAGATGTTCCGAATATATAAGGCACTTGTGGGCGTTTTTACATCAAATTTTCGAACGTTTCAAAATACGTTTCTGTCTCTGTTCGAAAATCCGATTTAAAATACGGTTTTAGAATCGGAATATCGATATTTCTGCCATTTTGCGACATGTCAAGATATAAATCAGGATAAAAGTCAGCGGGAAGGATAGGGGAGTCTATAAGTTCTCTCTCATGGGAGTTCCATTGTTCGGGTGCAGGTTATTAGGATGTTTTTAGTTATTTGGGGTAATGTCCTGACCCGGTCGGTGGGTTTAATACCGCCTGCGCTGGAACTACGTCAGAGATGCCGATGACGTCACGCTATCGCCTCTCAATTTCGAGAATCACGACGCATGCGTCATTACGGTTCAATCGTTGCGCTTGACCGTAGGTCGATTCGGGCGAGAAAACGAGAACTGGGTAACATTTATTATAAAACAGGAGAAATTACGTCAGCATTTGAATAACGAGAAGTAGGTCATGTTCTCCGTCCTCCAAAATTCGAGAAATGTTGCACTACTGTCGCATAACGCGATTCATAGCAGAACAATTTATATCTACTTATTTCCGTATGAAAAATAGATAGAATATATTTCTATCACAGATAAAACAATAAACGTACGAATTAACAACGAATTTATTTGGTAATCTGAATATAATAGATTTAAAATATAAATAAAATCCAAAAATAACGTTTGAGAGACGTAAAGAGAACGCACAAAGATCTTATCGCGTGTGCGTGTGTCTACTTAAAGCGGCCTTTCTCACAATCTTCACATTTATCTGCGAGATAGTGTTGAATGTCAAGAGATTGCAACGGAATGACAGTTTCCTTGCCCGAAACTTTTCTTAACACTAGAAGTACCGAGCGGTCATATTTGACCGTTTCCATTTTTTAGATAAATATAAATATTTTTCCATAAAAGATAGAATCTTGAAATTTTTGGACTTTTTATGTATTATGAGTTGATAAAAAGTTAAAAAATTTCAAAAACGCATCTTTTGCTCAATAAACAGAATATTAATCTGAAAAATGGAAATAGCCAAAACTACCGCTCGGTACTTCTAGTGTTAAAGGTCCACCGTAGACTTATCGAGGGACGCCTAATTAAGACAGATGACGGATTTTGGGACACTGTGTACCTGGCTGTCGTCAGTGCAGTGCCAAAGTACGGATACCTTGGCTTCCGATACTTTCACTTTCGACATCATCCAGGTACGCATGGTGTCCCGACAGCGCCGACCTGTCGCGAGTCCACGTGCGTGCCCAATATGGCGCGGGGGAACGCGCGATCGAGGAAAGGAACTGCACTTGACTGGCTGTTATATTTAGGTTTAAGCGGGGAGAGAAAGAGAGTAGGAGTCCTTTGAGAGCGCCGCGGCCCCGTTCCTGCCAACTGCTCCTTTTTCGAAGCGGGGGGAAGTGGGGGAGGCACCTCTCTCGCATCCTCCTCGGGCGCCTTTCGCGCGGTTTCCGCCGAATCTGCTCTCCTTCTTTTCTCCTCCGGGTGCCCCTTTGTCTGTACCTGGGATAGATGTATACCTCCCTCGTACCCTGCGCGACGCGACTGGGCCCCTCCCTCGTAGACGCCTAAGTATCCGTTACCACCGCGATCAAGCGACCGCCAACTATTCTTTGGCGGTTCTCGGTCCCAACTATCGCTAATAACGGGCGGGTTCGGGGATTTTTCGCGGGTCCACGGATAACAGGGAAGGATAGAACGCACGGCGGGACAGCGAATATAGCGTGGGACGTTATTATGTACGCGTATGGCGATTATCATGCACAAAATAGGGGATTAATTGGACTTATCGAGACTAGTTCTTTCGTCGTTATTTTAATAAATCTACACTGAAAAAAAGTCTTGGTAAACTTGTGAGATGCATTTAGTAATACATTTTTTGAAGTATTTGATTATTATTACCGATTATAATAATAATAACAAAACATTTTGTAATAATTATAAACATTTGTAATAATTATAAAAGAGTAAATTTTGTTTAGTTGAGCCGGCTTGGTGAAATAGTTTCAACTAAACGTATAATAAGTGTTACATAATTTAGTTGGCTCAACTAAACAAAATTTACTCTTTTATAATTATTACAAAATGTTTTGTTATTATTATTATAATCGGTAATAATAATCAAATACTTTAAGAAAAGTATTACTAAATGCATCTCACAAGTTTAGAATTTTTTTTCAGTGTACGTGTTTTGTGATCTGTATTCACTACGATTTAGCTTTGGCCTCTTTTCGACTTTGTTCGACTCCATTCGTTTCAAGATTTTACGCGCTTTTTTTAGCGTCTAAAGAATCCAGAAGAGAACGTTAATTGCGCAGTTCGATGTTCGAATTAAACGGCACGTTCAACCGCGATAAAATTCATTTCGATGACAAATTTGCCAACCGTGAGAAATACAGAGAGAGCCGAGATAACGCGGGGATCGTACTGGTTTGACGAGATGTCCTTGATCTTTTTTTTCGAGAGTAAAACGGAGTGAATCGCGATACACGAACCAATTGAACGCGCGCGGGCGCGAGCGCAATAATTAACATCTCATGAACGTCTTTCATAATTCCGCCGGTATCTAGCATATCGCACCTCCCCGTCGTGTTTGCATTTTTCGCCAATAAAATCTCTCGCAATAATTCGCGCGTTATGGAAACACGCCGGGCCGATAACTCAAGCGTTTGCGGCGTCTCGTTGCCAGCCGCGTATAAGTATACACGGCGCTCTCGGCTACTTAAACACTCCATTGCCGCAATAGACCCCGCTACACGTGGCGGCGTGTTAAATTATCGATAAACTTTTGCGCCGCGAGATATTCCCGCGGATAGAACCGCTCTTAGACGGGGCGTAAAATATCGTGCAGCGATGAGAGAGAGAAAGGACGGGCGTTGTGCACGGAAAACGAGCGGAGCCGCGATAAGAAATTCGCGCACTCCTCCGAATCGCATTTCGCGCGATCGGGTGCAGTATGTGGACTCGCATAACGGTATTAGTGAGGCTATAGGGTTACTGTACTCGGCAGTAAAAAAACAGAGCATGTTCGCCGGAGATGTCGCGCCGCGATCAACGAACTTCTTTATTATTTTTTTTTTCGTAATGTTTGGAAATGATCGTCGATGCGATTTAAATTTCATATACTGTCGTGAATTTTGAAAAATCGTGGGATTGTTTAATCCTTTGATTGGAAGAATTAAGGATTTTATATTTAAACATATTTGTATCACATTATGTAAGTTTTAAAAAATTTCCGCAAAATTCTATATTGGTGTGTTATTTACAGTTATTTACAATTTATTTACAGTTTTTTGCGAATTACATACACGAATACATGTACACAGTGAGGATGTTGGACTAA
>NJRP01000008.1:2379643-2399960 GCA_003063835.1 Aphaenogaster floridana | reverse complement strand
TTTCAATTTAATGTTGTGATATTCGAGAGCTGCGTTATATGTCCGATAGTAACGGTGCGCAGTTTATAGAAAAGTCACACATTAATATTATTGGAGCACTAAGATCCGCTATGACCGTCATTGGCCTATCTCTCGATTTAAATTGTTTATACATATATGCGGTCTTATCCTAATTATTAAAAATATTTATATTTAAGAAAAAAGTTTTTTCAGTAATTACGTGATTATTAAATATCTGCTTGAAAAAGAGAGGGATATAAAAAATTCAATATACATTATAATTATTTTTTGAAATATTAGTTATTTTGGACACTGTTGTAATTGGAATACATTTAGTCTTTACAGATTAACATAGCTGTATTACAATTCCGCCGTTGCGCGTCGCATCGATAAGCGTAAAATTATCTTTTAATATGAGGCAATGGATCTGTGAAATTTTGATAATGTACATGTATTTACATACATTTGTATGCATGAGGTGTATGTATAATTAAAAATTCTAATTAGTAGCATTAGAATCTCATAGATAAATCACGTAGAGCCATTGCTTTAAAATGGAAAAACTGCGACAGATTAGTGCTAATATTTAATCATACAGTCATCCATTGATTTATTATGCATACGAGAATGCATATAGACTCGTACATATGTACATCAAACTCATAAAACAGAGCTTATTATATTGGTATATTATTACGTGAGTTGCTTGAAATTTATAGTATGAACTCATAAATATACATATTAAGAAAATTGCTAGGAAATACACTTTACAAAGTAAACGCGGTAAAAAGTGATTTTAACAAAAAAAATTGTTTCTATATCTATAAAGATATCGTATCTCCTACATTTTTTGTAAGTACTTTACAGGCAAGAATTTTTCAGAAAACATTGAAAACACTATGAAGACACGATAATACTATGAACGATCATGTAATATCAAGTATATTGTATAATTGATTAAATTTTCGGATCATTGCTTAGATCATGGAAAATGAGGAAAGAGAAAAAAGGAAAATAAAACGAGTAAAATACTAATATTTTTAGAACATAAGCCTTTTATTTAACAATAAGTTTCTTCATAGTGTTCATATCAGATGGTTGGAGATGAAGACTGCAACAGGATATTTATATATTGCATGAAATAAAAATAAATTTTATTTACCTCCCTATCTCTAATCGTTACATAAAGAGACAGGGAATATTTTAATTATATAGTATGTATATTCTGGTTTAGATAATAAAAAATATATTGTTCTAATAATTTTTAATAGTATTTATCATAACACACTAATCTTTCGTAGCCTATATACCCATATCTATTGATAATTTATTTCAATTGAAAAATAACTGGTAGACATAATTATGTAATAACATCTATGTTTCATTTATTTTACATAATACGGTCTTGGCCCTGTGCAACTTCTTCCTGTTCCCGAAATTAAAAATTTAACTCGGTGGGAAGAAATTTTCGTCAAATCAGGATGCCATCGCCGCTGTCGACTGTTTTGCAGTTTGACAAAATCTATTTTTCGGACTGGATGAAAAAATTGAAAAATTGCTGGACAAAGTGTGTAGCCCTCAAAGGAGACTATGTTGAAAAATAAAATTGATTTTTTCCCCAAAAAATGTGTTTTACTTGCTTTTTTGGTAAAAAAGCAAGTAAAATTCGTATATATATATATATATATATATATATATATATATATATATATACGAAATTATTACATATTGCAACAATTTAATTTATTGCAATGTGTATAATACTTTAAAAGCGTCAGGTTTCTCACTCGAGTAATCATACCGCTTCTCAATTAAGTAATCTCAGGTTGAGCTAATCAAACTATTTAATCAAAGTGCAACTATTGAACCATCTCAATAGCGTCTCAAGACATGAAACCTCATACCAAGTATCCTGATACGAGTTTTTGAGACGGGATTCAAGTAACGGCTATAATTACGAGCTTAACACTTGTCAAACCCATCAAATGTTTATCATTCGAGGTGAGATAGCGGAAATTGTAGGTCAGTGTCTCTATGGCGTTTATCCGCTCGTTAGTCGAATATTTGTAACATTTCTTCATAACTGGAACGCGCTCGCGTTCCTGCATTCGGTCGCGCGTGAAACAAGTCGCGTCGCATCGGTCGGTCAAAGACGCGAGCGTGTATGGGTTGCTCGGGCAGCAGAATGCGCACACGGCAGAAGTTTGAATTCAACGATACTGAGTCACCGGTGCGGCGGATAGGCGCGAGAAAGAGAAAGAGAGTGGCACGGACGAGGTGTGCGTTGCAAATGAATGCAGCAGCAACGGCAGCGGCGGCGCGGGAGCTGCATTTTTGCGTCAGCGCACGTGTTTGTGAGAGACCGCCTTTTGCACGCCAACCGATCTCTACCACCGGTTTTGTTACCAGATGCTCGCTGTAGCAGCGGCTCAACTCACTTGGAGTAAAAAAAAATCCAACTGCAACTTCCTGATATTGTGAGCAACTTTGCTACAGAGTACTTTTTCGCTTCCCGGCGATTGAGCTGGATTATTACACATGCTCCTTGCATACGTTGTTTTTTTTCAAATTAAGATTAGGATCGACCGGTTAAACAGCACTTAACACTAATTGAATATTATTAATTAAATAACATTAAGTAGTGCTAATTAAGTAACGTTAATGGCCACTCTATAAGATGTAATATACTTTGTGCCGCAAATTATATCTCGATAGCGGGTGTCGTGTTATCGTTCGCTATCCCTGGCCGCAAGTAGCGCATCGCGTACGCAATGCGTCACTGTCGACGCATGCTGCACGCGGCGTGCGAGCCACATGTAGCAAAATAGAAACTTGGCTAGCCGCGGTAGGCGCCGTGTAACTGATTCCGCCGTCAGCAATAATGTTAAGTATCGCGACCACTAAATAGCTCATCGCGCACCGAGAGTATAGTTACAGGCTGTACAAAAAAAACCTGATTCTCGGCATATTTATTTTATCGGATTTCAGGACTTCTGCAAAATGAAAAATATCGTTCTCTTTATTCGAAGCGTTTGGATGTTTTACCGTTAATATTAGGTATTTCGGTAATTAAAGCTCGGATAAACATTCTATTGAGTCGAACCTTACTTGAGATTAAGGGAGATTTTATTATCCGTTTGTTTCCTGACAAAGATTAAAGCCGGATAATCTAATTCATTAGATCATCCGGCAGATTTCGCGTTCAACGTAAAGCGGTGTCTACAATGAGATTTTAAGTCATAAGACTTAACATATCGACCAATCACAGTTGAGCATTTTAAAAGTAAGACCGCAATTTTGATTGTGATTGGTCGATATGTTAAATCTTACGACTTAAAATCTCATTGTAGACATCGCTTTAGGTAGCTGTGTAAAAACTAGACTACAAATTTTTATTATACTATATTATTCTTACATTTTATATTATTCTTACATTCTTTATATTTTTCGACTCCGATTTATTATTCGCATATTTATTACATTGCTGATGGGACAATGGGACAGTCCGTGGATAAATGCGTTTGCTCAACTTTGTTACCCATCTCTCGTAAAGCCTACCGTGGCACCTAGAAAGTTACAATAAATATTTCTCCTCCGGAATCATCTTTCCGTTCCATTGCGTCTCGGCTAGCGACAGACCGCACGGAAGATGCGAAATCGGTCCGAATAGAATGCGTTTGTGAGTCACATGGTTGCGTTGGCCGCGAGCGTTGCCGAGCCGAGCCGAACGCACCGCGGCGTGCCGCGTCGCGTCGCACCGAGTCGGGATATAGATCCTCTCTCCGGTGCGTGCTGCGACGTTGCCAAAGGCTCCTCTTATCGCCGAGCCGGCCGGCCGCGAGCCGTACGCACTCGTGCGTTCGTCCGCCCGTCCGTCCGTCCGTTCGTTCTTTCGTCCATACACGTCCATCCGTCCGTTCGTCCGTGCGGGAAAAATAGCGTCGCCTTGGCTTTCTTTCCCTGCCCCACGTCTGCGTGACCGCGTTTTGCCTCTCGCAAAAATGCGCCCTCGGGAGACTCGCGCGCCGTGGAAGCCGTTAGCCGTCACGATCTCGGCGACAAGCGTGCGATCATTACGACGAGACAAAGGCGTCAAAGACGACGACAACGACGGGGGAGGAGAGAGAGAGAGAGAGGGGAGGGGGGGGGGGAAAGAGCCGCCACGGCGACCATAATTATTGGTTATTGATTTTTGTTAATGCGCACGACCGTCGCATTCACGGACGACAGACGGGTAGGCGGGAGGGAACGTGACGTAAACTAGGATATCAGCGCCGGGAAATATTCTCTATGGGAGGACATGGTCTCTGCCGCGTTCGCTGTTGCTGCTGCTGTTGATGTTGGTGGTCGAGTTGGCACGCGTGATGCTTTTACAACGTTGTAAATTTTATGGGCGCATTGTGAACCACCGCTGTACCACGCGGCATTAACCGTTAAGGGATTCGGTAACTCGCGACGCTGTTTCTGATTTCTGCGTTTCTGTATTCCGTTCTACATAGCGTTCTATAGAACTTTTTCTTTTACTCATCGTGAGAGATATAAAACCAGGAGAGAGAGAGCACATTTTAAATGAATAGATCGTTCGACTATTGATACGATTAACAAGTTAACTTAATAGTCTGCTGATAAGGACTTATTTCAACTTTACTTTGTCTCAATTTATTTTGCATAATGTTCGACATCTAAAATATATATTTTGCAAGTAGTACCGCTATATCGAACAATAACTATAAATATTCGTTACTTATAAAATACGTATGAAATAACTGGTTTTAAAGGTAAATACCGTAAGACTTTCACAGCGAATCTTAATCTAAATAGACTGTGAGTTTAATTTCGCGATTATCTGTTATTTCTACTGGCTAAATGACACTATCTTGGGTTCGTACGAACGATAACGAACGATAAGAAGCGGTAAGAAGCGGTTAATATATCGAGTAGCATGAGAGATAATTCGATGCGTTCGCAGCTCATTAAATATCGTCACGATTACTTCGTAAATTTTATACGAATCTTGTGCTATCGCTTATTACATAATGACTTCTTTTCGGTTCTTTCTTTTTCCCCAAAGTGAAACTTTTTTATTATCTTTAAGTGATGTTGCAAAAATGTATATTGAAGTAACGAGCAATATTTTTATTTTCTGTTATCCGTTTAATAATATATTTCAGAAGATTAAAATTAAAAAACTAAGCGTATAGAAAAAGATTATTTTAATAATAATAATAATAACAACTTTATTAAGATGCAGTGACAATAGCAGTATACACTGTTTAAAAAATCTGTATTAAAAATAATATAAAAATGTAGGAAGTTTTTATGCAGATACCGTATATGAAATTTCAAATACGAAGTTGAAAATTAAAGGAGTGGTATTTCGAAAATAAAAGTATCGAGCAGTAATATACAAATTAATATACAATTGTAATATACAATTCATATACAAATGTTCTCATTTTCAATCGAAAATATGTATTATTACCTTGCGTATTAAAAAAAATCTTAAACGGGTTTTTAATATTCATTGTTGTGTGTATTAAATTTCATATTAGTGATTAAAATTCATGTTCGTATATGAATTTAGCTATACAAGTGCAAGAATTTTTATTTCAGATACTCAGTTTGTAAATTTCATTTACCGTAGTATCGTAAATGTGTTGTAAATTTCATATCTTTTTTAACAGTGTGAAGGAAATCAAAGAACAATAGATTGTGTGCCGCATCGCAAAAGGCGAGATATCAGCAATAATGCTGTTTAGAAACCTATAAACCTACAGAAAAACCTAAACCTATTTTCTATCCTTTTTGAAAAATAATCTGTACAATCGCTGTACAAAAAAGACGATCTTCTTATTTTCATATCTCTCAGATATGTAAAATTCAGGAAAGTAATTTTTTACTTTTTAATTAGATAGTTTATCTAAAATTCTTTTTCTTTTTTTTCGATATTCTAACATTTTCTTTCTCTCCGTCTCCGAGTTAAGATTTGTAATAGCTTCTGAAAAAGTCCGTGCCCGTCTTCAATGATCTTGACTACGAGCGGCAGTCGGCAGTTAGACCGCGGAATGTTAATTCGGCGGATACTTGCACTTCGCAGATACTCAACTGTGGTCTGCGCTCAAGACTTTTATCAGCTCGCTCTCGGAGGGTAGAATTACGGCGTGCCGTGAAATTGCGATACCGAACGCGTCGATTCGCACGATTCGAGGAAAGATCCGGTCCGTCCGTTTCTCAGCTGCCCAGATAGCCGAACTGTCTGCAAACACGCACGACGCGGCGAGGCAGAACAAAGAAGGAGAAGTTACATCACCATCGCATCGCGATGCGCGTCCAATGATGGTCTGCTGTTATCTCGAGAGAGAGAGAGAGAGAGAGAGAGAGAGAAAGAGAAAAAGAGAGAGAATAAAATTTGACAGTGCTTTGAAATGCACCTTATGTTTAATTCCGCCAACGATCAACTTCTTTTTTCTTCGTGATGTCACTCGGCCGCCGCCTCGAACACCCACCCACGAACAGAAAAGAAAACAAAGGAAGAGTTACGTCACTCGAATTGAGATCAAGAGAACATATTTTTATCCTGTTGCGAATTTTATTACTCCTGGATAAAGAGATCTCGCGATATTTTATTCTTTATTTTCATCTTGGGAAGATACGCGATATCGGTAATTTTGAAGCTATGGCTAAATATTAGTGGAGTTATCATATTTGGCACGTCCAAAAAGAGATTTTATTTTTCATTATTTTCTCGACGCGTATGATTTGTGCAATCGCTGGGAAATAAAAGTTTCGACATTACATTCGCGCGATGCATTTCATGACGATGTACATGCAGGCACGTCATCGTATGTAAAATTTTTTCGTTATTCTCACCTCGAGTGAGCAATGAATTATATTGTAATTGTTATTAACACACAATTCGAACGGCCTCACCTGAAATCATTGACATACATAATTTTCGTTACACATTATCATCAACCTTCGGATTCTTATATCGTTTGACATAACAAAGGTTAGGTAGTGCCATTCGTTTGTATAAACTTATCTTTGAAGTCTGCGAGATTGCATACGCGCAGCGTTTTGCACAATTACGTCAGGTTCAAAGACAAAAGTTCGAAGAAAGATATTAATCAATCAAGGAAAATAAAGGTGTCAACTACTCAACTATAGGTGATTAACATACGTATGCAATAAGTTCTTGTCGTCGTTCCATTGGAAAAACATTATCTCGGACTCTTTTTTTAAGCCTCTTCTTCACGATTCTTTAGCAGCCAAGAAATTCGAATCTTTGTAACTTACTCGCGTCGAGTCACCTGTGTGAAGTTAGCCCCCCAATATCGAAAAATCAAAAAATTTTCTTTTTGCAAACGTTTGCTCACGAATGCCCCGTTGGAATTTTTGTTTGCCCCCCCTCTAGTTCAAAAGTTATAAGCAATTCAATTTTGGGGGGCTAATTTCACACTGGCCCTCTAATGTTAAAATATAAAAAAATTTCTTTTTGCGAACGTTTGCCCATTGTTTGCCCACGAATGCCCCGTTGGAATTTTTGTTTGCCCCCCTCTAGTTTAAAAGTTACAGGCAAATCAGAGCCTGTTTTGAACTAGAGGGGGACAAACAAAAATTCCAACGGGACATTCGTGAGCAAACGTTCTGTAAAAAGAAAATTTTTGATTTTTCAACATTGGGGGGCCAGTGTGAAGTTGGCCCCCCCTCCAAAATTGAATTGCTTATAACTTTTGAACTAGAGGGGGGCAAACAAAAATTCCAACGGGGCATTCGTGGGCAAACGATGGTCAAACGTTTGCAAAAAGAAAATTTTTGATTTTTCGACATTGGGCGGCTAACTTCACACAGGTCGTCGAGTCAAAATTTTGTTAAAGTCAAGCCCCCGAGTTGAAAGCAAATTAACCCACGGACGCGTAGATAAAACGGATTGCTGCAGTGAACTTGGAACTTGTATATAAGAGCGTGATGCACTCGTATCTGTGTGCATTGTACCTACATATAAGCATGCTCGACGGATGTAGAAGGTCGAGGGTCATAGTAGTCGAATGGTGCGAAACGACAATGGCAATAAGAGAAACGACTTTTCCAAGCAGCGAAGAATAACGACCGGGCTGTGGCGATTACGATCGCTCGCGCAAAATCGTTTATTCCTTCCTCTCTCTCTTTCTCTCTCTTTGATCGCGCCGTTTTGCCATTGCGCATTTACAGGATTGAAGTACTTCGCTTCCTCTTTGCTGATAATGCATAGCGCGTAGATGCATAATTTTCGCTTAATTTTCATTTGGTATATTTCTGATAAAATTTGCTTGGAAGAATTAAAATAGTTTATAATTTAATATAGTTAATAATTTAAAAAATAGTTTTAAATTAACAAGGTAAATGTAGAAACTCTCTTTGCAGTGTTTCACGCGGATTATAAATGTAAACATTGTTTTCGTTGTACTTTAAAAATAGACTACGATAATTACGATATCGCTACTGTAATTTTGTGATGGCGCATTATGCGTAGTAGTACGCTCGACAACTGAATTGTGTTTTTCTGAATTCCCGTTTTTTCTATTATACGGGATCTTTTCATCGTTATTACGCATCGATCGTTTCTTGATTATCAGTTTATTATCTCCTGCCACTGCCTCAAGATACAACCGAATACCTGCTGTTATTAAATTATAATCATGTCCTTCATCCATGTAATTTAAAAAATTTCATATTGCTAAGATTACTCAATATATTTCTCTTGTTTTTTTACATACTAATCAATACATATTACTACTATTAAAATGTTTAACATTCCGTATTAATTAATCTTGATTAGATATAAAAAAATTGCGAGAGAATATATACGATTAAATTCTCGTCGTGGAAAAATCGATGATGAATTGAACAAAAGAATTTGTTATGGATGTGTATCTATTGCCACCCTATATTTAAACCGAGATACCATTATCTAGTCGCTGTAGAATAGGAATTTTGTTGTGAGAGATTGGCATGGGGCTCGCAATTGGAGATGCCCGTCACGGAGATGGAACTTCCGAGCCAGATAAGCAAATTCGCAACGGATTAACTTTTTAGACTCGAGATTATTCGTCGACTATTATTCACCCTGACTTTCGCGATTTCCTTTACGGTCGTAACGTTTCGTCAGCCAAGTGCTACGAGATTCTACGTGAAATATTTGTCTCCTTTATGTTTTTCTTATCTAATCTGGGTCTTAATCTATCCCGTTAGAGATCTCTGAAAATAATGCGAGACGTTTATAGCGTCTCTCTTATAAAAATTTTGTGATATTCTTATAACGCGACGTTATATTTTTAAAAAAAGAAGTGTTTTCTAACATTACGTGACGCCACTTTCTGGCAATTACTAAATTTTTAGTTTAGTTTAATCCGTGGATATATAAAAGTAATTTCCGAGACGTTCCATTTTTTTTAAAGATATTTCTATTTTTGATCTATTTTTTCTTTTTTTGTAAAGAAACTTTAGTTTTTGATATGATCAAGTTTATCGTGAAATAATCTTCTTGCTATTTCTTTTGCAAACCTATATTGGGAAGCATGTGCTTTTAAGGATTAATAGTAAATCTTTAATAAGCGTACGTTACGTAATATTGTCAATTTACATAACTTTTTAATAGGAAGCAAAGAACTTACGTGTGAAAAATTATAATATTATAATGTAAACGGGAAAAACATTCATGTTAATTAACACGAGCTTAAACTGAAAAAACTTGAGGTTTCTTTTTAAATATCGAAGTTTTAGTATCGTTTAAATACCGTAGTTTAAATATCGTTTGTTATGCACGTGTGTTTATAGTTTACAATTATATCAGGTACCGTATTTTGGTACCGTAGCGATGTGCCAAAACGATACAACTGTACCGTCTCCGGTGACACCGATCAAGTTTCAACTCGTGATTCTATCGATCGAGCATTTTCGCGATCGACAAAAACAATTTCTGCGATTGTCGTCGCCACCGCCGTTTGCGCGCAATTTATCGTAATCGAGCCGAGGTATGCAAAAATTGCACGGTAAAGTCACGCGCGAGGTAACGCGAGTTCCTTTCCGCGCGGAAAATTCTCAAATCGCGCTCGCGGCGCGTGCTATCGTCGCGAATACGACACGGAATTGCGGCGTTGCCGACGCCATGCCGGGAGAGAGACGGGCACCCAAGGGCAGTTCACACCGTGTCACTGTTACCTGAACAGGTAATCACATTAATCTCGCCGTGTGTAGTCCCGGCGCGCCAGTCCAGTCGGATTTATATAGTTTAGCCACTTGGGGAACGGTGGGATGTATCTTCGCACGAAAGTGGGATAACATCTTCGCGCAAAGCGTTCGTACACAATGTGTCCTATATCCCGATTGCCGTTGTTTACGTTTTTCGCTTGATAAATTTCATCTTTTCGTCATTTAATCAATTTTTTATTGGACACTATGTTAGTCGCAATTTCTTAACCCTTTGTGCCATGAATTTTTCTGTTGGACCGATTTTTCTGAAACTTTGTATACGGGAGTTTTTAGGATTATTGATTACGAATCAGAAATTAGAATTGTAAAATTCAAAATGGCCAATATTTTTTGTTCTTAGTTCACCGTATACTGGTTCCGCCATCATAGATTTTAAAAAATTTGAAAATTCTGATCTTAGATTAGGATTCAGTGACCCAAAAACCCTCAAGATATCACTTTAAAGAATATTCAAACTATTTATTTAGATTTACAGCAAAAAATATTGATTTTTTCATATTTTTCGAAAATTAATAATTTATAATAAAAGAACAATGTAATGAAAAAATCAGCAAAAATTCTAAAAAATACTTTAGGGTGTCCTAAATAAGTAGTTAAATGGCCGTTTCGATATTGATAATAGTTTAGTAGAAAATGCATTTTTTTTCATAAAAAGCACAAATTTTGACTACTTGTTTACGTATAGTAATTATGCACATCAAAATTTACGGTTGCTTCCTTTTTTTTACACTTGTTCATGTGCTAGGGACTCTACAAAAACAAAAAACCCGGTACTTAACGTCAAGAAACTCGTTAAAATAATTAAAAACTCAGAGGGTAAACATACGATAAGCATTAATAAAAAAATTAATGAGATTCTGTATTAATTTATGATTGTTTGAAAGAGAATAGATTGCAGGATTGCTTTTTAATAAAAATATATTGGTTGATACAACCAAGTTAACTTGCTGACGCAAATTTAATATTTATAACTAAACAGCTTTGATAGTGTAGAGAGAAAAAATATGCTCATAACTGCCTTTAGACATATTTTCTTTGCTACACTGTCAAATCTGCTTAATTATAAATGTTAAGCTTGCATTAGCGAGCTATAACTTGGCTGCATCAGCTAATTTATTTTTTTCCGTGTGATTGAATATTTTTACAAATTAATAGTTAGCTGAATATTTTTATACAAGCTTCGCTACAGTAAACATTATTTGGATAAAGTGACGTATAAGAGATAAATTTCTATTATCTGCTTGGTTATCTGGGATTTAATTTTTATGACCTGAATATTATGCTTTGAAGCTTTATTAAGCAAAGGTCGATTTGGAATTAATTAGGTGCTTCGTGGATGGAAAACAACATGATAGACGTACGGCTAAAACAAATTTAATGACACTAAAAGTTGTTCCAGTCTGTGGTATACTCGACGTCATGCTGCGCGCTGAAGTTATGCACATGATTAGAGAGCATTTGCATTATTGATGGACGTCGTAATTGTCGCAATAAAAACGCGCAAATAATTTACTCCCTCTTGACGCACTTGTCCGAGTTTCTTCCACGTCGATCTAAAACAGAGAGCTCGCCGAGAATATATTTTTGCCTCGTGCGCGGTATTCCGACCTACAATTAGTTAATTTTAACAAACGGTCACCGGATTAGCCGCGCGCCATCGTGAATCAGCCGCGTTGCGGAATTCCGGAATGCATGAGTTACGGTCTTGTCACGAGCGAGTTGTGACCGTAAAATTTCATATTGGTTTCTTCAGGCATGAAAGCGGCGTAATCGCAGAAGATTGAATTTTCATCGCGGAAAAGCACAGCTTTTATCATATGACGTTTCTGTTGTACAGCTTTTCTCCTATTGCGGATGGAAAAGAGAGAGAACCATCCCCCACGATTATCTCTATATAGAGATGACTGAAAAAAAATTCTTGGTAAACTTGTGAGATGTATTTAGTAATACTTTCTTTTGAAGTATTTGATTATTATTACCGATTATTGTAATAATAATAAAACATTTTGTAATAATTATAAACATTTGTAATAATTATAAAAGAGCAAATTGTATTTAGTTGAGCCAACTAAATTATGTAATATATTACATAATTTAGTTGGCTCAACTAAACAAAATTTGCTCTTTTATAATTATTACAAAATGTTTTGTTATTATTATTATAATCGGTAATAATAATCAAATACTTCAAAAGAAAGTATTATTCACAATGTATCTCACAAGTTTATCAAGAATTTTTTTTTAGTGTATAGATCATGGTTCAGTGGGATTGAAACTTGACCCGATCGAAATAATGAAATTATAATATTTTACATTACGATTTGTAGACCAGTAGCAACGACAATTCAAACATTATAACTTCAACTAGATTATTCCATCCGTGCAATACCGTTTAATAATTTAAAGGGATACATGAGCGTGGTACCCGTGAATAACAGCGTGACATCCTTTCTTTTCTTATTGATTCGACAAATTTCTAGGCCACGTTATTTGAATATAGTGACGTAAAAGATAAAATTCTATTATACACCACGTGCTTGAATTTGGCAACATTATTCTCATCAAGGTGCAAAAATATTTGGCGAGAGCTCAAGTACTTGACCGCAGCATTCTCAGTTTTTAGCGATATTGGGCGCATTATGTATTCTTCTTCGGGTAGAACAGTTTTACAATTATGTTTCGTGTAAATTCATTGAAACTTCTCGTAACGGTCCACTTGGCGAGATAAAGCGCGTACACCTAGCAATAATTTCATTAATGTTTGCGCGAGACGCGGCCAAGTGTTGATGCGTTCACACGGTGGTTAAGTATCAAAACGTTGAGAATAAGCCGCGCTCGTCGATCATGTCTTTTAACTCGTTTATTTTTGGACGTATATGTATATTTAGCTATTTAATGCGCTTATTTTTGAAATTGTAAGTTTAAATCTCAGTATATAGGAGAAATTACTTAATTAAAAAAAATCAAACTTCTGCCGAATAAAGGTTTGATCATGGTAAAATATAACTTTTCGATTAATATCGAATTTATTTATTCATTAATTTGAAATTCGATATTCGGTTATTAAGTTTTGATATTATCAACAAACTATGTGTTGCTTGTCGTGGGTTGTTAAATGCTTTTTGATTCCCTTGTAACTCGATAACTTTTAATGTCTGATGTTTTAGTTAAAAAGCATTCTGCTTCAAAGTGACCAAAGCATTGAAATAGACGAGATGCTCTGGAAAAAATAGTAAATGTGCTTGAACGTCTATAAATCGTTTCTATTTTAAGAGATTACCGATATCGCGCATATTCTTTTTTTACCAACCAGATGTCCGATGTAAGTAAGAAGGTCCCAACGGTTTATGAGGAAAAACAACAGTATTCCTACATCACGCTGATACAACAAATAACTGCTAATTAATATCGAGCGATAGAATACTAATTATAATCACTATAGAAATAAATTTTATTTATTTTTTTAATAAAACATTTTTATTATAAAAGTTGATTAATTAAGTAAATGAAATATATTCATTTTGTCAGTGAAATATTTTTTCTTTCGGAGTTAAATAACTATGAACAGATATAAGCAAATTCCACTTTGTCGATGAAATGTTTTTGTTAACTTTCGAAGCTGCGTAACTCTATTGATATGCATGGTAGATTACCATTGTTTTTATGTGCATATATTTCTTACCGTGGCGAGCGGCGAAATTCAATCAGAAATGGGTCGAAAGACTGGATTTATAAAGCGCATCGGTTATGCGTTACTGGCGCCCGTCGTCGCTCGAGAGAAAGTGGCATAATGTGGGTAACCTTATTGTTGCTCTTATTGTTGTATAATAAGCGTAACCCGCCCGTTAATGATAACTCATTAACGAGACGCGTGGCATTGAAAAATAATTACGCCACATTCCGACAATCAAGAAAACTCACTGCAGACTATTTCCCTCGCCATTTTCTGTCGAGCGAAATGCTCTCACGAGCGATCACGTATACTAGAAACGAGTCTCTGATAAAATAGAAATATTTGTTACATATGTTACCCGAAGAGAAATTTAATCTAAAACACAGTAAGCATGATAAATTAAGAAAGACAATTGTTTAAACATTAATAACGATCAAAGTTATTTAATATTAGACAGAACAAGAGTTTTAATAAATTAGAGATAGATATTAGAAGTAATAAATCATCAATTTTGGATGGGACTGAAACAGAATTTTATTTTAATTTAATCTATAATCTTATTTTTATTCTTAAAAACTAAAAATTTGCCAGAAGCATTTAATTACGAAAAAATTGATTTTTTGTAAGAAATGTAAGTGCAATAATTTCGGTATAATGCACGATACATAATTGATCTTAACTATGCTTATAATATATTTTATATTCAAGCTTTTATACAAATTTTCTGTTCTCTGAAAAATAATGACCTACTAAAGTTATCTGTGCATAATTTTTTGCCGTTTATTAATCATGCGCGGTCGCATTTGCGCACACGCGATTGGTTCGATCGATTTACTTTTTGTCTAATGGATTACAAAAGAAAAGATCACGCTCGCCTATAAATATGTCACCTGCATGAGCAATGCAACCGCTTCGAATGCGTCAGAGATAACTAACGTATGAGCAGGCTCTTTTTTTCGGACTTGGCACGTGACTTTCGCGCTAATCGTAAAAATAGTAGCTTTTATAGCTGTTTAGTCGGACTAGAAAAACATTCCTCCCGTCACTTACGCTACTTTGTTGCGTAGATAGATTTCACGTGACGAGACAATCGAGTCGCCGACGGGACGTGTCCATCTTATCTCGCGATGACGAATACTTCACGTCCATTGTCCCGCAACTCTCTTCGCGAAGTCGGAATGAAAAATAATTGGCCGACTATATATTGGATGTCTATAATGAATGAGAGACGAACATTTCGAACGTGTTAAATTTTGATTGATACACTGAGAAAAAAAATTAGTTGAACGGATTAAATTTGTATTGTTGATCCAATGGTTGATTCAACAATTATTAAGTTGCATTAAAAAAGTTCATTCATGTCAACCATAAAAATTTTTAAATTAAGAATTAGTTAATTCAACTAATGTTCGGTTAAACCAACTAATATTTAGTTGAACGTATCGGTCTAAATGTTTTAATTGGATGAAACACATTTTGCATTTTTCAACAAATTGTTTTTCTCAGTGTACATATGTACATAAATAATTTTATAGAGATACTTATACGTTAGTAAAATATTCAAAATTTTTATAATACAACGAAATATTCGAGATGCATGTAAAATGTATTTTTATTATTACACTGAAAGAAAGGCTTGGTTATAAAAATCCAGGCTTAATGTTACCAAGCACCTTGGTGAAATAGTTTCAACTAATCGTATAATAAGTATTACATAATTTAATTGGCTCAATTAAACAAAATTTGCTCTTTATTATTACAAATGTTTATAATTATTACAAAATGTTTTGTTATTATTATTATAATCGGTAATAATAATCAAATACTTCAAAAAAAGTATTACTAAATGCATCTCACAAGTTTACCAAGAATTTTTTTCAGTGTATTTGTTTCTTTTTTCTTCTTTTCTTCTTTCTTTTCTCTTTTACATATTCACATGTGTGAGGTATCTGATGGTAGGCATTAAAACAGCCATGCTGATGCCTCACCATTTGCGTATTCTCTTTCTTATTTCCATGTAACCTCATGTAAATCTTGTTTGTACGCAATAAATTAAATTAAATTAAATAACAAAAGGTGGCCTCAATTTCGATGATTACGCGGATTAATCGCATTTTCTTGTAATTTAGTTCACCGTGTACACAATTACCGTGTTAAAACGCTAATCCGGAACGAAGAAAGTACAAAATGCGTGCTGGAGAAAGATGGTTTTCTTAATGACAGATGCATGCGCGATAATTACCGGCCGATTTAGCTCTCATATGTAGCTCGTATGTAGCTCTCATAAGCGATCAAGCGTTAATATTAAGCATTGCAGCCTGCGTTTTTAAATATTGCAGATATTTTCTTGCCGCGAAACATAACACTCCACACCGTCTTACTTCACTCGACGCAACATTGATGTATACGTCCGCCCTCTCTTTTCCGCGTAAAACTCTTCGTCCGTTGCTCTTGTATCGAGAAAACCGACGCGTTCTTCAGAGCCGGTCTGACCTGTTGACGATAAATGTAGGAATCGTAATAGCAAACGCACGGGCGCTACTATGTATCTCTCCGACTGGCACACGAGAGCTCGCATCTTATATGATTTATGTACTGTCGACCAGAGCCGGGATCGAGTTTCGAGTCAATTCGTTACCCAAGTTTCATCGTATTTCATTTGACGTGTTTGCGGAGTACTTGGTATAATCGCATATCGGGATTCATAACGGCTAGGAGAGGTCATTCAGCTTCGAAATTGTACGAATGAGTGCCTCGAGAATTCAGCCAAATATCGAAGTTTCTTGAAAAATAGCACTCGAGCTTTGTTATATTTGTCCTATGCAATATAGAGAGAAGAATAGTGTGGAGGAGAGAGAAATGGAAGTGATTAATGACGATAAGCTCGAACTAGTACTTACTTGCAGTTTTCAAGAGTACCAAATGCTTATTACGTACTTATGCACAATTTTATTTTTAATTGCATGTCATATGTGTAATTAAATGATTCGAACGTACGCTATTCTACTTAGATAATCGATTCTACTTATTGTTAGCAGTATTGTGCCTCAACTTCAACTATTATTATTCGAGTTTCCGAAGAACTTGCAAGATGCTCGAGTTAATCACTTTCTGATATTCAACGAACTTTAAACGTCTTCACGACGTATCCCCGAAAGTCTCGTTAAGAGATAAGCCCACGTTGAGATAAAATTAGAAATTCTATTATCCTCTTGCGTATTCCGCAGCTTAATTCGTCCCTCCTTCCGCGACATTTTTAGATCGCTTGTAATTATGTTTTTTTTCGAATATAATCCTAGCTGTTTCGTCATAGCCTGCATTCGATTCTATTCTTATCGTTGATACGGCTGGGGACCACCAGGGTGTGATATCGGAAAGGGTCCCGGGGTACGATCGATATGTCGAAATCGCAGAATGCACCGGCGGGGAATGCGGGTGCAGGTCGCACAGGGCGGAACAGGTTGGCCGTTCGATCGCAGGTGGAACGCACGATTTGCGGCGTGTGCGCCGCGTAGCTAATGAGCGATCTGAGTGATACATTTTACCGAGACGGCGCGAAAAGAGGGATTTATCGTGCCGCAGCATCTTGACTGATATTTACCCGCGGCGCGAATGAAAGTCGTCGCGCTCGTTCGTTTATAAAATCGCGCGCGCGTTCGCGCCGACGCTTGCGGCGCGCCGAGATCATAACGCGCGTGCGGATGCGGAATTATTATTATCCTATGCTGTTCTCCTTACGCGCGATCTCCTTGCCGGTCTCGCTGCACCGTTGCACGCGAGAGCGTTAACCGGTTTCGCAAACAATTCTAGAGTAAATGTTAGAACGTCGTGAGCCGAAGGGAATTTTACAATTTTATAATCGATCCACTTTTATTGCCGCCGAGTTTTATAAAATTTCCTTTTTCTTTCGTTTCTTTAAAATTATCATTTTATATTCGGGTATTATTATACTGAAAAAAAAATTTTTCTTGTAAACTTGTGAGATGCATTTAGTAACACTTTTTTGAAGTATTTGATTATTATCACCGATTATAATAATAACAAAACATTTTGTAATAATTATAAACATTTATAATAATTTTTTAAACATTTGTAATAATTATAAAAGAGCAAATTTTGTTTAGTTGAGCCAACTAAATTATGTAATACTTATTATACGTTTAGTTGAGACTATTTCATCAAGGTGCTTGGTAACATTAACCAAGCCTGGATTTTTATAACCAAGCCTTTCTTTCAGTGTAGAAACTTGATGAAACTAGTATAGGTGTTATTTATAGAATATTACTTTGTTTGGTATTAATTTCTATTTAAATAATGCTTGTTAATTTTGTAATCAATGGTTTACTTCATAAATTTTTTAGATTCTTTGTAATCTGATTTACTTGAAAATACCAGACATATGTAAGAAATAATGGCAATGACAACGACGGCAACCGTAGATTATCAGTGATACTGACAAGCCTATTGTTTCGCATGAGTCGACGCATCCGTTATCAATTCAAGGAAAGTAAAACAAAGCAAAGAGGACGGAGGAAAACAAAGAAGAATGTAAAGAAAGCGAAATAGGTATTTCGTATCTTTTCTAGGGCCCCTTTGTAGAGTTATTTGTACAAGTTTGAGTTATTACCGGATTTTATCGTTATGAATTTGTATTAGTAATTTATGTCAGGAATTTCCTGTTATTGACAGTCAAGTACTATACTGATATACTTATTCTTGCTAATTATTGAAAAAATAATAAGAAGTATAAAGAAAGAATAAAAATAGTTTAAAATAAATGAGTAGATTAAACTATGTCGTTTAGTATTTTACGTTTATTTAATTATGTGCTAAATATTTATCATACATATCGTAAAAAAATTTGTTTTTTAATTTTGATTTGTCTAATATTACAGATAATGTATTCATTATTCTCATATCGATTAACATTCTGAATTGATGCTTAATATCACAAATAATTTCAGCAGTATCTGACTATCTCATGTTTCGAATTCAGAATTAATTTACGTTCATATTCAAGATGAACAACAAATTTTCTGTATGTTTGCTCGTACGCTCGCTACCATCTCTCGTTATTATAGAAAATTCTGGTTATTATACGGTATGATTATCCGCCGGATTATGTAACACGTGTAAGAGAAGTAAGTATGCTTAATCCCCGTCGCTCGTCCTCGCTTTTATCCAATCAGAGTAAGTGCCTGCATCTCGGGGATAGGATTTATCCAAAAGAACGTACTTTTCTATATATTCTTCGAGTAAGGAGCTTTCGGGAGGATGCAACTAGTTCGCATATTTCTAGGGGATCGCGTTTCGCTAATAATAATGGTAATACCCAGGGTTTACTAGCTTCACGTTACATCTGAATCGTGAATGAAATTTACATTCGGTAAAATCTCGAATCAGATCTTGATGTCACCGAAATTTTTATTCGGGAAGACCGAATCTTTTATTCGGGAAGGTTCGTTGTACAAAAATTCGCCGAATCAAAGACATTGCGTATTCTACATTATACAGCTATGAAATCTCGAATTTCGAAATCAGATTATTTCTAAATTTTAAATATTTTTATTTTATGTATAACTATGCTGTCAAATAAATTCAGAGATTGTTTGTAAATAATTTTCCGCCTCGATAATTAGTTAAAATTTAATCCGGTTAAAATTTGTTTTGATTTTAATTAATTTTATATATTTTTAAAAAAATGTAATCTTTGTATGCAACGCAACACAATTTATTTTCATTCCATTTTTTCAAAGTAATTGAATAAATGGGCGCAGAATGAAAATTCATTGGTGGAATTAAAAGTGCATTGTAATCTCCGACATTGTAATTACACAATGACACACGGAGTCGTACGGATCGTTACGAATCGCGTCATAAATCAGGCTTCAACCATTTCGCACGTACGTTCGCCGATCCGCCGGATGACGCCGCGCTCACGAACGGTTCTTCGTTTCGTTTACGCGCTGATCTACTGCCACGATAAAATACGCCGTGTGGAATAACACGCGTATAAAATACGACGACAAAACTTAACATTTGCAAACTGGTTGCGTATCGATGCGGACTCCAACAAGTCCGAGGTAACATTAGAAACGTCGTTATCGAGCTAGTCGTAATTCTCGAAATGCTGTAAAATTTTACATAAATTTTCTTGGTACACTGAAAAAAAAATTCTTGTTAAACTTGTGAGATGCATTTAGTATACTTTCTTTTGAAGTATTTGATTATTATTACCGATTATAATAATAATAACAAAACATTTTGTATAATAATTATAAACATTTGTAATAATTATAAAAGAGCAAATTTTGTTTAATTGAGCCAACTAAATTATGTAATACTTATTATACGTTTAGTTGTAACTATTTCACCAATGTGCTTGGTAACATT
>NJRP01000008.1:2298467-2316224 GCA_003063835.1 Aphaenogaster floridana | reverse complement strand
CAGACCATTGACTTTAAATTTTGCATGGATGGCAGATTCCCATAGACGAATATTCTCCATAAATTTGAACTAATTCTTATCATTTTTAATTGAGTAGCCAACCTCCTTAATCGAAACAGTTGAGAATACAGTATTGTGTCTCTGCGGAGTTTAATATAAACAAATGTTACAAAATGCAGGGTACGACACGTAAGATACCAGATACTAGACGAACGACGAACAAAATATAGGGGATTTAGGGATACAAGAAGCAAGACATAAATTGCGAGATACAAACTACCGGGCACGATATGCAAAGTGCAAGATGAATTTGCATGTCGTTAGTCGTATTCGATGGTCAGAGAGCGTTTAGCTACGTGCGCTTAAAGCGCGACGAAATTGTCGCGTTTTTTTTATCTCGCGTCAGAGAAAACTTGATTTCTTCCCGTCGCCTTCGTCATCGTCATTGTCATCATCGTCGTTGCCGATTCGAAGCACGCCTACGCGCGTATCGACACCGGCCGACCGACTAGCCTGCGTTTTTCGCGCAGCAGCCGTCTCGTTAAGTAGGATAATAATCGCCACGGTCGTCGCACCGTGCTCGCTCGCTCGCTCGCTCGCGTCTCATTCTCGTGTGTAATTAAATATCGCTCAAACCGCCGCGCGACAATCATCCTCGTCACGCGCAAGTGCATCGCGATCCGGGGGAAATTGCTTCGCGCGTCACGCCACGCGGAATCGCGCGTTACGGGCCTTTCTGTGATTTTCTGGCGAGGCGAGGGACCAAAACGTGTATCGCAACTTATCGACTGGATGACACGAGCTCGAGAATCTTTTTTTCGTCGAATCACGTTGAATCTATAATTTCCATTAACATGCGTATGGAAACATGGAACGAAACGATATGGAAGGAATGAATTTCAAATTATTAAGGGACGCTTAATCTCAATACACATACACACGGTATCGAGGGGTAAATCGCTGACCAAAATTGGGCATTACTAAGTACACAAAAAGTACACTAAAAGTACACAATTTTTGGGCATTACTAGTGAATTTTTTATGTAATGCCCACTAATATGCCCTAGTAATGCCCACTAATGCCCCAAATCTGTACACCGCAATCGAGACCGCAAATGCCCTCAGCGATTTACCCCTCGCATGGTATATTTCAATGCAAAATAGAACGCACAGTTCCGACCCATTATTATTTCAGCAATACACGTGTGTTTAAAATGTGCTTTGACGTAATTCTCCGATTGCATGCATCTGTCATGTATGTTAAAATACCTCGTTTTGAAGTGCCTTTTTTCACTTTGAAATGACGCGGTAAAATACCGCCTGGTGAAAAACGTAATAAACGTTGTACATTGCGAATCGATTTTTCGATAGTTTTCTAAAAAAAAGTCTCTTTGAGCCTGCGCGCGATTTATTTGTTTCATTTACGCTTTTGATACGATAGTTTTTAAATAACAATTTTTACACAAGACGTTCGATCAGTTTTTGGATGTTGCTCTTTGGTGTCGCGTGACAGAGATTAGGGGAAGCTTTTGTAAAAAATAGATCGAGGGTGGCACTCACCTTTGTTGATGAACGACACGCGATACACGCCGGTCGATCAACCCCGAGGAACCTTTGTTCTTAGTTGCAACATCCTACGCAACACTTTCACATTTCGACTAGACAGTGATTCTCTAACTTTTTTTTCTTCCTAAGTTCCACTTCGATCTTTCGCGTATAATTGGACAGCATATTTCGCAAAGAAGCCCGAGAGGAAAATTACGCACGAACTGGTTAAGCGAAATTAGTTATCCAAGGCTGTCCACGACTGCCGCCATTATAATGTTGAGAAACTAGCCTTTTTTTTATCGAGGACGAAAGGAAATATCGAAATCATGATCTATGTATGTATTGACAGAAGCAGAAATTAAATGTTGAAGCAACTTTGGAAATTGCTAGGAACTGATTTGAAACAATCCGACACTGTAGATTAACAAACTTTGGCTCTAAATTAACAAAATTTTAGGTTTTGATCGAATTTGCAGTTTATTATTAAACGAAGAAATTAACTACAATATGAGACCTACATTCCTTTAACTTTCTTATTTATTTCTAAGATATTCATCCAAATACCCCACACAGCACACTTTATCCTGAGGATATCCCAGAGTGATCCACATGTCCAATTGGACATAATGCGATCCCATGGAGATCCTACGGTTATTGAGATATCCCTTGGATATCTAGTGGATATCGCAATATCGTGTGCTGTGTGGGACAGCTTTTCATTCTTTGAGCGTATAAAAGAGTTCCTTGAATTAAATTCGTTATAAAATTCAAGATTAGCGCATACTAGATTAAAAATCTAAGTCCGGATAGACACTACTGAACAAGAATTTCTAACAAGTAAATATCTCTGCTAATAAGTAGACTAAATAAGATGCTGTAGTATACGTCTCGACAGTGTTTCGAGACAGGCAACTGGAACGCACCATTCCGCCGCACTCGGGTCGGATCAGGTTGGCCCTGTAACTCGTCCGGGCAGGGTCCTTGGGCACTTTCGCGCCCAATCGGGGCGCGCAGGCCCTTTTTTCGCCGGCGAAAACGATCGATCCGCACTATCTCGGCGTTGTAGATTACGTAACCAGCCGTTGGTGCCCTACAAGCGCGGGCCTAAAACCACCGCTCTCTCGCCCCCGCGTCCCATGGTCCTCTTTCAACCCGCGCCACCGCTCCGGCTATATCTTCCATCCCCCCGTAACGTCCCCCGTGACGCAAAGACGCGGGTTACGTCATCACGAAGTCGCGTCGTGCCCGTCGACATGGCAACTCGATGCGCGCGCGATCTGCCACCCTCGTCACCCCTTTCTGTCCACCCCTTCGCGCCGCATCGTCGTGTTTACCATTAGCATATCTCATCTCATCCGCCATGCTCGGGCTACAGGTATTAAATATCATTCCACGGATTCCACCTCCATCTTCCTCCTCATTCCATCGTGCCCTCGCCCGTCATGGTGTTCATCAACAACGAGCAGAAAGGAGAGACGAATTTAAGGATATCTGCGCGCTGCCACTCGTCATGTTACCATTTTACGATGTCAACGGAAAAACAAGCGGTAAAGTCTTTTTCTCTCTCGCAATTTGGATGCGGGAGTTTTTACCTGATGAAATTATCACGGTTCGATGGATTGGAACTTTCCGACGCGACGAGATAGAAAGAGAGGCGTGGGAAATAGGAGAATCAACTTGGTATTACGATTGTCAAAGGAAACTACATTTTCGAAAAATATTTTACGCCAGAGAGCACTTTGATATAGCGCGTCAAAGTTGCCGGTGTGTTTGAGGAATTCACCTGAAGTGCAGCTCAAAGCGCATTTGTCACCGGGGACCTGTTGATCTAATCCTTTTCGCGTTTGACACCAAGTTGATGGCGTCCGATTAAATTTGTCAACGTATCCGCGGTCAGGAGAAATGATCCTTCAGAATAAAGTGCCTTCAAAAAATTTATCTCTGTTTTGAAGTCTGAAGATGGGAGAAGCATCTCAGATCTCAATTAGGGCGCGGTTTAAACATTGTAATAGTTTCATGTTAATATGATCAGTCTTTAGTTAATTAGAAAAATGAATTAGGTTTATTCAGTTTTTTTGAACTTTGTTTTTTAGATCTCGCCAAAAAATGTTGAAAATAATATTTTGAATGAAACAAAAAATCTGTAATCTGTTTTATTAATTACCGTCAATTATTTTGGAAAATTGAGGTGCATATATTATTAATATATTGTATTAATTTCTGAAAAAAATTGCTAGCTGAGCGTTATGCGTGGAATAATTAACGAATGATTACAAGATTATAATTCAAATCTATATAGTATCGCTAAATAATAATTATATAATTGAAAGTTGTACAATGTGCATTATGTAAGGTATTACAGTTTTCGGAATCATTTTATGAGATTGATACATTACAAATGAGTAGTTGGGAATCGCGTGTCTGACAAGTACACCCGTTACCATTTCCCGTGCTACGCGCAAGATCAGATTTAGCTCAATAAAAAGTTCCATGGTTTCTCAAGGAACTTTTTCCATAAGTCGCAAGGGTGTGTCTGAAAGTCAATTTCGTAGGGGGTACGAAAATAACCGAAGTGCGGTATCGTCATTGAAATCCCCGCTTGATTGATCGTGACGTATGAACACATGTCTCACTATGCTCCGCTTTCAATTTCAATCGAGGAGGCACGTCCTTCCGAGAGCCCCGAGTACGTGATCTATCATCGTCATCTTATTCGCGAACCGGCAGATATTGAACATCGAAATCCATTTTCGTAGAGAGGCAGGTTGGTATAAAAAACTTACAAATCCTCCAAAAAAATATATAATATTTTTAACTTAAACATTGAATTTTGCTAAATTTTGCTAAATTGTACGTAATGATTACAATTTTTAGACACCCTATATGAATATTTTGGAGAATATCTTATGTCGTCACTATCAAACTAATAACCTCTAAAATATTGATCTTATTTGACATTTCCTGTGGAATTAATATTGGCGTTAAATATAAGTATAGTAATAAAGTACCACAAATAAAATACATGATAAGCGAAATTTGCACAGGACGTGTCAGGAGTAATAATCCAGAAATTCCAGAAACATTAACTTAGCAGCATGTAATTAACGTATATGTCTCATTTATATCTTAATTTAAAAGCCTTGAAGTTAAGTAAATTGAATTAAATGGAATCCAAGATGTATTTTCAAGCAGTTAAGGCACACGTTCGTTTTAAAAAAAGTCCACGCAATTATTGCAAAATTAATGCAATCCGGACGCAAAAGAGAGAGAGAGAGAAAAAAACCACTCCGGTCAGCGCGTAGTTTCGTATTCCGGAATTATTTTGCCAAGGATTAAATCCATTGCGCAATATCGCCGCGTATCGTCAGCGGGTTTCGTCGACAGGCGAGTTTCTTCGATGCAAAGGGTACGCGATCTGAATCCCTAATAAAAGGGCAAGGTGGGACAGCGGCGTGCAGGAGGGATCGCCGTTTAAGGCGACCAGATTTTTAAGTTATGAAAGCGGGTCACCGATGTTACAGAAGTATTTCTGAAATACCTCTTCCTCTTTAATAAAGAAACAAATTTTTATTTAGAAGCTGAAATTATTTTTATTTTACATAGAAAAATATCTCTAAGAAAAATATTTTTATTTTAAGATTACCTTATAATTATTTTACTTTATTCTGCTCAATATAATCTAGACATGCTCCACTTTTATAGAATCTTAATCAAAGTTGAAAATTTGATACTTATTGTTAGAATAGCGGAGCATTTGGCCCACCAAGAACAAGTGGGTGGTGTAATATTGGGCCATATTCCCGCCACGCATTTAGCGTTGAATGTGCCTATTTCCGATTCTCATCTCACGCTGACATTGACCGCGATCTTCGCGTTAAGCAAACAAAACTTGGATCAGATCGCGTTTGTCACATTTAGTGCCGAATGTATGGCGAGTATACGGGCCAATGTTTCCCCGTTGCTCGCACGGTCTTTAGAACGTTCCACTTTTCGGGCGTTAAAAATAAGAAACTTGCGCAATTTTAGCTAAAAAAAAAACTGTCGACAAAGAGGAATACAATTTTTTTGAGTCAAGTAAAATGTTATAACTTTTATGTACATTTAGGTGAAGCTATCTTTTATTTAACGTTTTCTCTCTCTCATAAATTAATAGCAACGATAGGTATTTTAACGATTAGCTTCAGATCTTTTATTTTGCCGTTAATTTGATTATTTAAAAAGTCTGCCCCTTTAAAACTTAAGTTATAGTGTACTGAAAGAAAGACTTGGTTATAAAAATCCAGGCTTGGTTAAAGTTACCAAGCACCTTGGTGAAATAGTTTCAACCGAGGGGTAAACCGCTGAGGGCATTGCGGTGTACAGATTTGGGGCATTAGTGGGCATTACTAGGGCACTTTAGTGGGCATTACATAAAAAGTTCACTAGTAATGCCCAAAAATTGTGTGCTTTTAGTGTACTTTTAGTGTACTTTTGTGTACTTTTAGTGCACTGAAAAAAAATGCTGTTGCTTCAATTAAACATCTACGTCACGGGCTGCCACAAACATAAATAGTTCATTCAATTGTATTATGATTGGACCAAATATTATATTATTAAAAGAATAATCTAGATATTTGGTCCAATCATAATACAATTGAATGAACTATTTATATTTGTGGCAGCCCGTGACGTAGACGTTTAATTGAAGCAACAGCATTTTTTTCTGTGTGTACTTTGTGTACTTAGTAATGCCCAATTTTGGGCATTACTATAGGCTTTGGTGTACACAATTTTGGTCAGCGGTTTACCCCTCGGTTTCAACTACGTATAAATATTACATAATTTTTAGTTGGCTTAATTAAACAAAATTTACTCTTTTATAATTATTACAAAATGTTTTGTTATTATTATTATAATCGGTAATAATAATAATCAAATACTTAAAAAAAAAGTATTACTGAATGCATCTCACAAGTTTACCAAGAATTTTTTTTCAGTGTGGTTTTGCAATGTGCATTTTTCGGTCTCGAGATCTGAAGCTTAGAATCGAATTTGGTCACCATGTCACGTTCGCCGCTCACGCCGGGGACATCGGCAGCGGCTGCTTTCACCTGGTAACTGAATTCACTTTCAAAATTATCATCGTTCCTCGGTCAGCAGGAGATCCGGCGCATCGCGTTCGTCGGGAATGTCTGCTCGATCGGCGAGCGAGAAAATCGGGATATACCGTTGACCGCGGTATGTGTGTCATCGCAGGAAACTTTCTTCCGAGGGATGAAGTGCCCGAAATTTGTACATCGCTCGATAGAGACGCTAATCTTTGTGCATCAAAGAATTCTTGCCTCGGGTCTAGTGGTTTCAGATAACTAATACAAAGGAACGGTACGGGCGGAGCATGATAAAAGAAGAAACGAGACAATAATAAAACCGATACGTGACTTGGAAATTATATTGGGCAATGGGAGATTAAATCGCATACAAACGATCGAAATAGCATCTCATATAATTCAAATGTTATGCAAGCTGCGCAGCGTTATGCAATTGGGACGGACGAAAAAGGGAGGCGAAGCTTTTAAAGTTCCCTATAAAAATGCAGGGCGCTCCGCTCGCGCTATCTTTATTCCTTACATAAATATTGTGCAAGATCGGTATCATGCAATTGCAATAAATAAAGCTAAGAATAGCGTTGATATTTGCGTCGCTCCGCGAGTTCCGTTCGCCTTGTATCGCGTACACGATGCGGACTTTCTATTTCGCCGATGGTATGAATCAACTTTGCGACGCGAAGGCTAAAAGGAAAAGAAACGGTACGACATTTTAGGGTTCACCCTTCCCTCGCGTCCCGGTGATAAAGGAGAGTACGCGGGTGTGAACCTGAACTCGGTAGGAAGACTTGAAGCGGCGAAAGGTATATACAGAATACCTCAGATCTACCGGGTGCTCCTCAAAATTGCGAATTCTCCGATGAAACCGCGACAGAATATTTTAGGGAAAATTTAATGGCAGGATTATTGTCAGTAAGAATATTTTTATAGGATTATCGCAGTATTCACAAAAGAACAAAGGCGACGAGGGGCGTATAGAATTTCTCGCGACTCGAATTTACAATCTACGATTTTTAGAGGTCTGCGTAATGATTCTGAAGTTACAGAAAAAGTAATCGAGATATTTTTAAAATAGGGCAATTATACACGGAAAGAACGGTTTTGCTGAAATATCTAAAAATTTGGCCAGACACAGATCCGAAAATAATTTTGTCAGACCATCAAAAGTAACTATGTAGGACACTCAAAAATGATGAAAATGCTGCAAAAAGTTTTAATATTCTAGCAACTATTCTGGGCGTCCTGCATAATTATTTTGATGATCCAACAAAATTATTTTCAGATCTATATCTGACCAAATTTTTAGATATTTTAGCAAAACCATTCTTTCCGTGTAAATGTTGATACAAATATTTTGTGTGCAGAAAACTGCAAGACTTTTGGTACTTCTATTTTAGTAAAAATCCGGCTGGAAATCGATCGAAATTCACGGTCGAAATGAAACATCGACGGTTTCCGGGACACCGTGTATACGCGAGCGGAGGGAACTCTGGTCGATGGCCGTGGCTGCGCTCGCGTCTGCAGAACAGTTTACAGCTGCATACCCGAGCCGGGGAAGTGTGTTACTACTCGAGCGTAACCGAGAGACCTCGACCAATTTAAATGCGCGATCGCCTTCTACGGATCGCCACTGACTCCGATTCGCGGTGTAGATTAACGTCTGCCTCGGGCCGCGCCGTTCCGACCCCGAGAGCACGTCAATCCGAGTACGAAACTTGGTGACTATAACTCGACACGCGAATAACGATGCACCTAATTCCTGAGGACGATCGTCCTTTAATCGCCCAAAAACCATGTATTTTTGTGCCATCCACAAAATTCAAACTCTCGTCGAACGCATATTGATGTGCTCGATCGATGGCTAATCTAATAATAAATATTTTAAATGTAAAATTTATTTTCTAAACGAGTTTATTTCGAAGTGACAGAATCTCAAATATGCATTAAAAGAATGTTATTGCGTTTTCAAACAAATGATTTAAAAATTACATAATAGATAGAAAGAGAATGTTTAGAGAGAGAGAATCAAAATTCTATAATGAACTGAGTTAGTATTCAAAAAGTAGCGCGAACGAAATTCCAGGAGAACTTTCTTCATGGAAAAGTTCTTCCCAAGCTTTCCTTCCCTAATAAATCTCCGTATATCTTCCACGTATATTCTTCGCTTTATATAAATTTCAATTTATATAATTGTACACTGAGAAAAGAACTGTTGCTTCAATTAAAGTGTTATTACGGGGTGCCAAAAACATAAGTAGTTCATTGAATTGTATTATTAATAGATCCAATATTTGGATTATTAAAACAATGATTGAATTATTGGTTTAAAAATGCAGACATTGGGTCTAATAATAATACAATTGAATGAACTACTTTATGTTTTTGGCACCCCGTGATAACACTTTAATTGAAGCAACAGCTTTTTTTTCTCAGTGTACAGCTTTTTTTATTAATAAATCTCCGTTTTTAATTTTTTTAATATCTAATTTGACACTTAGTTTAACGCTTTTATCCAAATCATCTAGAGTCGCTTCAATCTCATGAAATTTTATCGCAATAATCTTCTTAGAGACGCGAGCAATGAATTTTCGTGAAATGGCCGACCACATTCGTTTCTTGCGTGCAAATGTCGACAGATAACAACAGCGCGGCTCTCTTCATGTCTTACGGATTGACGGATGTCAATCTTAACGAGTATTCTTCAGTCGATCCTCGCGATTGATACGCGATATCTCGCCGTGTTTGATCACAGCGAGAACAGGTGTTCTCGTCCGTGAAAGTGCGAGTGTCACTGTTACAGGCGCGCGGATCTTCATACAGGGTGTCCCAGAAGTGCCGCCATTTTTATCGATCACGGTCATTTTTATCGAAATACGATTTACCCTCGAGGAATTTTTAACTTTCAGTTGTTTATTGAGAAAAAAATGCTGTTGCTTCAATTTAAGTATACGTCACGAGCTGCCACAAACATAAATAGTTCACTTTAATTGAAGCGACAGCATTTTTTTTCTGTGTACACGGAGAAAATTTTATATTAAAAATTATTATGTATGGAATATTTTCTATATAGAAAAACATAGTAAAAATTTTTATAATTCCAGCAGTGGTCCACACGGCTACTGCTATACATAGTAATTTTTAATATAAAATTTTCTCCGTGTAATACAAATATTACCAGCGTCTTGATTTACAAGATCTATAATTGAAAGCATCTATCTGAATTATTGCGATACACTGGCACTGAACCGCAAATAAATTCGATAATAATTATATAGTTGTATTAATAGCGAAATAACAATATTAACAAACAGTTAAGAAATGCCAAATTAAACTATGTCATTACGTATGAAATTGCTAAATTGATAGAAAATTATAATAATAAATTATGCAGTCGTGCAATTTACGAAAGCTAATGCGATATAGGTAATAGCCAAATTAAATTTGAATGTTATACATAATATTCGCACACAGCAGAGTGATACGTCAATAAATGTACCGCAATACACATATATGCAAAATTCGTTCGCGATGACGGATGTAGCTGAACAACAGACACATGAAATTCCCAAACAGAGGGACAACGGGCATAATTTTCCATTATTAATATCTCATTCTCCAGGACACGTATCATGAATCTATTCGAAAATGATTTCGTTCGGAATGATTCCGAAAAATAAAGGACAAGGAAACGACAAGGAAATGACAAAGACAAGCATAGGACAAGTGACTATCATTCCGAACGGAATCGTTTCCGAATAAATTCACAGTTGTCTTCTAGATACAATTAGTTCTAAATATGATTCTCGCACGATTCCTTTATTTGACTAATATAAAGATCGTCAACACGAGATAAGGATTGGGTGTACAGGAGCATTAAACGCGCGACGAGAGAACGAGGCGTGCCGATATTAAACGGCACGTTTTACGATGATGACCAAAGTTAGTTAAGGCCGTTAAACTAGAAAAATAAGCGAACCATCACGTCTCGCGCAATCGCGAAATTTACACGCGCGTGTATTTTTACTTCGGGCGTGAGCGTGAACTTTAATTCTCGCGAATGAAGAGGAAATAAAAAGCGACGCCGGGCGTACTTTATGCGTGGTATCGCGTCGTTTCGGTTATCGATATTAATTTCACGTTCGCGTGGGTGTTACGTGCGTATTGCGCAGTTAGCAGCCGATCTTCTTCTTCCCTTTTCTCTCTTTCTCTCTTCCTCGCATCTCCTTTCTCCGGAGATTACAGGACGCGCGACGTTGCACTCCGCCGAGAGTTTGCCGCTGGAAATGCTTAAGTCGTTCGTAGATGTTAGCCACTTGCTATTCATGTCTTTCATTTATTCCACCGAGACGACGAAATTAAATTTTCCGCGGTTTCTCGGTCGGACAAATGCGCGCGGAGTACGACATTATTAAAAACAAAACGGCATCCGAGGCATTAGGAGCGCGTACACGGTCCCGGTATTAACCCGCTTTTCTCCGCGTTTTTCGATACCTACATTCCGCTTTTTACGTTCTTCCTTACCGCAAATAAGTCGCTTTTTCATTATCTATCTGCTTACGCATTGTCAAGTTAATGACAAAATCTAGTAGACTCGAAGATTACATCGCATGAGTGAGGTAAGAATAAAGTGCAAGCCGCGCGAAAAATCTCCTGGAATTAACCTTCGACTACGCTTTTTATGCTAGTCAGTTTATCGATCAGAGGCTCCAACGAAGCTTGCCTTACTTGCGCGGCGATATATTTTTATACACACTGTAACACACTTAATTTTCTACAATTACCATAAAAATTGTAGGTTACGAATTGGTGTTAATTTACTGCATTTATTTGCACAAGATGTTGCAAATAAATGTTGTAATTAAAAAAATTACAAGGACCATTTCGTGGGTTTTAAAAATGACAAGTTTTCGATTTCTTGTGAAATAAACATTGGCAGTAATTTATCTAAAATATACAATATCAGTATTTGTCGAAATGTTGAATAATTTTAGTATTAATAAAGATATATATAACAGAATAATAACAATACTAATTTGCATGATATATTGACAATTTTACAAGTTTATATAAAAGTATAGTCTCTCTTTTTGACATATTCTACATATAAATCTTGTAAAGTATTTATTATTTATTATTTATTATTTATTATTTGTTAACGATGTGGCGCATATTTAGTTTATTTATTTGATATTACTGCCACTTCTTTTATGTGCGTGTAAGTTTAATGGCGGACTGGCAGTATTGTGATTCGTTGTTGCGCGTGCGCCCTAATTGCGAGGTCGTGCATCTTCGTGCGTTCTATAACCCCGGCCTGTGCAGTCACGTTGCACCTCCAAATACACATAATTAAGAACATTTTCCTCGGTGTGCTCATTGGTCCTCTCATTAAATAGTGGAAATTTATTCCGATGGTTTCCCGAAGTGATTACGATGAGAAGAGATTATCAATTATCGCAATACAAATTTTGGTCCTTCGAGCCGGATCCACGCCACGTGGGTTCGAGAATGGTCCCAGCACACGATAAGCTGAGCATACAGCGAAAATAGTTCGAGGAATTCGTCATAATCGGCACGTATAGACGGATGAATATCCAAACGTGGTTGACAAGGTTCACATAATCTCTGTCGGAAAGGTTGATTAATCATCGATCGGCACCGACTAGCGGACTGGAATAAGAGGGCTCATGCACGATTCCCTGGAGGTCACGCAGAATCATCCTCATCGGCGGTACAACAAGCGCACGAGGTATCCAACAACGGAACTGTGTCCCGGCAAGGAGGGACTACAAGGAGCGGCTAGGAACAAGTGGGAATCATCGCTCTTGGCGGCCACGCTTTCGAAGAAAAAAAATGCGTTACTCTCTAAATAGGTATAGTCGATTAATAAGCGTATATGTTATTTCGTCATTCGGTGTATAATCAATTGATCGTCCCGTGCATTAATTTATTCTGATTAAAGATGGATATCGACACATTAAAGGCAAAAAGAAGGTCGATAAAGGCCGCGTGTACACGTTTAAGAAATTATATGGATTCGATTCGTGATATGAATCATGATACATGCGTGCAATTGCATCTTAGAAAGGATAAGTTGGATTTAATGTGGAATAACTATGACGAAATACAATCGCAAATTTGAGGCAGCGGAGCCCAATTCTGAGCCAAATGAAAGAGATTTGTTCGAGACCACATATTTTGATTTAATGACTCGAATGCGTAATTTAATTGAGGGATTTCAAGGAAATCAAAATTTGCAACAAATCTTATATATAAAATTTAATGAAATTTATGTATTATTCAATTATTTTCGTTCATCCATGTATTATTCAGCTATTCTCGATTTTCCATGTAACGCTCCAATTTAGAGGATACGGGCCACTTATTTTCAAAAATGCCGTCTCGCACCGCGGAAGAAATATACGATCGGCGATCTTTCACGCAGTCATTTATCACTTTCAATCTTCCGCGCGGAGCCATTCATCATTTTCATTTTCCCCGCGCAACGTTTCATTTACATATCTATTATCTCTATCACATGCTTGTCGCGAGACATGCGTGTCGGCGAGTCTCTTGATCAATAGCCCGTTTAAACGTAAACATCCCTAATAGCGGTCTCGCGGCGACGTCACGTTTTATCGCGGCTCGAAGCGAGAGGTTGCTCGCGGGTTTCTCGCAGGGTTCGCATCGCGAACGGGTTAAACTAGAGGTGGCCAAACTTAGGAGCACCAAGATCTACCTTCAGCTTCTTCATCCCATCGCGATCTACCGTTCCTTGGCGCAGCGATCTAGATTTATATGTGAAGTAAGCATTTCTATTTTATTTTGTGTTTGTGTTGCGATTGGGCATAATAAAGCAGCAATAATTTAATTAATTATGATTACACTAAATGGCTTGATATCCTCGCTACGGTATTTAACTACTTTAAATCCATTTTGACTCCAATAAACTTTCCTTTGATTGCAATGAACAATTTAAATTTAGCACAACTACTCCATGTCAGGTAACACTCTGTAATTATTTATAATTTATCCCCGAATCTAGATTTTCCCCTTTAGAGGTTGATTAGAGCAAAATCCTTGAATTATGTTTTTAAGCATTTGTATGGGTAACCTTTGTAAACAAAAACCAAATGGATATCTCATCGGGCCTAAGAGATATTGAGGAATCGTGAAAACACATTTACCCTTTTCCACCCCCTTAGGGGTCGAATTTCTAAAAATCCCTTCTTATATAGTGGGTTGCTTACGTCATGGAAGGAATACTCCCCGAATTTCATATTTCTAGGTTTAGGGGTTTGGGCTGGGCGTTGATGAGTCAGTCAGTCAGGACTCTGGACATTTGTTTTTATATATATAGATTGCAATTATAACTGTTGCATTGTGAATTTTACGTTGCCACACGATCGACCGGCCGAGTGTCCGCGATCGACGACCGGTCGATCGCGATCAATTGTTTGGCTACCTCTCTTAAACATTCGCGCTGGTCCCAGGCGGAAGATAATGCCCCGGCGGACGTAGGGATGCAACGAGAGGAGGCCAGGTCAGGCAGGCAGGCAGGGCAGGCCACGGTTCGAACGCGCGCGTTGCGCGCGCGGCGCGACGCGACGCGGCGCGCCGCGCACGTCCGCGTTGCCGTCCGCGATCGCCCTGGCCCACTGACCTATATTACACGCGGGGTACAGGTCCCGCATATACGAGTCTCGACCCACAAGCGATACTCGGCCGCGCCAAGTCGGAGCGGGCCACGCCGCGGTCGCGTCGGTACCTGCTTTGCCTGCCTGCCTGTCTGCCCGCTCGTTTTCTGCCTCTTCGTGCGTCAGCGTGACGTCGTTCGGCCGTCTTCGGGGCCTCCGCGGGAGATTGCGAAAGACGTGCGTCTTGCGTCTTGGTGCGTGCGTGCGTGCGTAGGGAAAAGGAATCGCGACGAGGATCGCACGATCGGAAGATGATGATGATGAATACGCTTGTTGGTGCCGTAGCGCGGGAATATGGAGCGTCCAGTACGTTTAGAGCAAACGGTGATCATTCATTATCTACTTAACGTCGTTCGGTAAAAAGTTAATCGAGTAGAACGCTCGAGTAGTAGAGCCTCGTTCGCTCGAGTATAAGGAGGATTGCCAAAGCACGTCGAAGTGTGAAGTAACGAATGGTACGCTCGAGGCGTTAATGCAAGACGCTTGACGTACGAGGAGTATCCACTGCACGTGTTCACGTTATAGATATGCATTTGGCGCAACGCGGATATTTTTGTCAGTGCTGCTCCTCGCTCAGCATTGCTCTTCGAAAAGTTTCGGAAAAAATTTTTTTACTTATTGGAAAAACGAAAGGACGTCGTTTCTTTCTCCCGTCGTTTTTATCCCCGTCAAATCTGAATTGTAATGTAATGAAAGGTTGTTAACGTATACTTTCTATTTCTCTTATAATTTAACTCCAGTAATTATAGGCCTCTCCTGGCCGACGTCTCCGTCGAGGCGAGCTTCAATCCGAATCGTGAATGGAAGGTCCGAGTATCTCGTTTGCGTGGAACACCCTGTACGAGGGATAAGAGCAGCGGGTATTGCGCGCGTAACTTCCGCGATTGCATCGATTCGGTGTGCGGGACGGGCGAGCGGAAGTGTGTCAAGGACGATTGGAAGCGAAGGAATCGTATAGCTCAGCCGCGCGCCTATGTTTCGCCCGCGTTCGCGCGATTCCTTCGTGATTGGTGAGGTGTAAGGCGTCCATCGAGCCCGAGACTATCGTAGATAGCGTCGAGGATTCGCTACTCCGCCGAGTATAACGTTCGCAAGTAGAACGAAGCGCGCCGCTAACGCGATACCGCGTCACGTTATCCTACCATCGATACCTCCAGATCCTGGCGTGGATACTTTCCGCTGGATACTCGAACGTCGATTATTCCTTTCCATTATCACGAGATGTATTACGCAAAAGAAATTTTATATTTATAGCGAACTGTTAATTATTAAATATAAATGAGAATAGGTCAATTATTAACGATAGTATTAATTATTAATACTATTAATTATTAATACTATCGTTAACATCGATAATTAAATCTATCTTTCTCTCTAATATTTAAAATATATAAATATTTTAGCGCTTTTGAATGCTCATATTTTAATGTAAGAGTTATGGAGTTTTAGAGGTAAATATTTAGAGGAAAACGAGAGATTTAGTAAATTTATAAAGATACGAGGGAAGAAAGAAGTATTTAGTATACTGGGATAGCTCTTAAATATTTTCATAATAATCTGTTTCTATTTAATTTTTACATTTCTACGATAAAATGCAGATGAGCGATTTGTCATTTGCGCGAAGATATCGCAACAGGGTCAAAGAAAAATTTTGCGAACAAATTTCACACAATTGCTTTAGGAGATCAACGAAGTACGATTTATTAACATACAAGAAACTGTTTATTAATCGATAATTAATACAGGTAACGTCTCTGCTTTCGAGTTCATATCAGTACATTTTTTTATCATCTTCTTTTATTTCCTGTACAGATCGCAAAGCGATTTCAGGCAGATTCAGTAGGTCTTTAATTGTTGATCCAAAGGTATTCGCCATCGAAGAACGGTATTGCATCATTCTAGATAATATCAGAAAAAAAGATTCAGATTTCGTTCGCTCAGACACCACATATCGCGGCTAGTAGTCGCGGACGTTGAGAGTCAGCCGAGCGACGATCGCGCGGCGGCGCGTCGCGTCGCGTCGCGAGAAGCGCCGACGCAACACGACGCGCGACTCCAGCTATGCGTGTTCGAGCTTCGTGGTGTCTATCCGGTGTCTTCGGCACGCGCGTGCCGAATCCGCGCCAGTCTGTGCGCTCTCTCGGCCTCGGCAACGAGCACCGTGCGAATTCCTTCGACGATACAGCGATACGCCGCGACGGCTCGATTGAAGCGAGCTCAGTTAAATCGCGTTGCGAAACGAACGTCTAATCTTCATACGCGATTCGAAGGAAAGTATCGAGAAAGTATGCGAGATACGAAACGATAAAACAAAAATTGTAGAAAATAACGCATGTGAAGACAGTCGAAGGTCACAAGTGAAGCACAATAGTGAAGATCACAAGTGAAGCACATAAGTGAAGAAACAACGTGGTACAAGTGAAGGTAACTCAGGGATTTAAATGAAGAAGCGAAGAGAGTCGGGAAGAGCGATTACCAGCGTAACGTCTGACGCGAATAAGCTCGAAAAATCGCCGTAGCCAACTAGGTTAAGCAAAAATTTCGCCACATCTACCGTGTGCCGATTGCGAGCCGCTGTTCCAGTGTGTCCGCGTGTGCGTAACGGCCCGCCGCACGCATACAGGCGCACCAGCCTTCGCGCACACATGTGCACCGCCGCTTGTTTAGCGGTCAACATAGACTAGGAGGGAGGAGAAGACCAGGAGAGGAGAGGTGGTGGTCTATCGTCGGAGTAGCGCGAACGAGAGGAGGGAGGAACGGAAAGAGTGGAGGCTCTTAGACGCGGCACAAGAGGGGGACGACTGACGAGTGGCTGAGGGGGCAGGAGGTGCCCCGTGACAACTGGGTGACGGCTGCGTGGATATACGCCGCTCGTGATGCAAGGTGCTTTTCTACGCGATAAGTGGTGACGTCGGCAGAAGCGCGAGAGCATTTCGCGACGACTTGCGCTACCGCGGGCGAAGCGCGCGAGCGAGGCGCGCGTGTTTTCCCTCTCGCAGAAGAAGAGAGCTGCCGATAGAGAAGCGCCGGCTAGAGCGCTCCCGGTGAAGACATCAGCGAACGCGAAAGAAGCGATACCGTGTGGAAATTCAGAGAATGGACTTGGAAGGAA
Source organism: Aphaenogaster floridana (assembly GCA_003063835.1). Classification (NCBI taxonomy): domain Eukaryota; kingdom Metazoa; phylum Arthropoda; class Insecta; order Hymenoptera; family Formicidae; genus Aphaenogaster; species Aphaenogaster floridana. The sequence goes on along the minus strand of NJRP01000008.1, from coordinate 2,298,786 downwards.
GCTTGTGAGATAACACGCTGATAACGAGACGATAACGCGATCTTTGGCTGTGATCCGGATTTTTAAGGCGACTCGAAGGCGATTCTTCAGCGATCTGAGTCGTCAGTGATCGAAAATTTCGAGTGATTCGAATTCTTGACTATAATTGCTTCGCGAGTGATCTTGATTTTCTAACGGACCTTCGAGATGTCATCTATACACATCTAGATGTGTATAAGAGACAGCTTGTGGATATTTCGCAGATAATGCAATTTGACATCAATATTTATATGCATTCTTGGTACAAAATTACGCGTCTTTTATATTCTATTCTTTTTTC
>NJRP01000008.1:2281181-2298367 GCA_003063835.1 Aphaenogaster floridana | reverse complement strand
GAAAATTTCAAGTGATCCGAATTCTTGACTATAATTGCTTCGCGAGTGATCTTGATTTTCTAACGGACCTTCGAGATGTCATCGGTGGATTCGAACAAGAAAATTAAAAATCTGTGGGATGAAGAATTTGGAACTTCGTAGGAATCTTAGATTAGTATTCGAATGATAAATTATTGGGATATATGCTGAATAGTATTTAGCGAGCAACACATCTACAAGTGCAAAAGTGTCAAGTGACTGAAGCGAAGCTTCTTCAAATACGTGCGGAATTGGTTGCAAAAATAGATAGAAATCTTCGACAACAAGTATCAACACAAGTGTTTTTATCGATCGAATTGCTGACAAGAATTTTCGAATGAGTTTCGCTTGGAAAGTTGGCGTCGGCGAATGTTGATTCCGATGCTCAGATTACGATTCTCGCGCAGGAAATTACGAATCCTCGGAGCAGCTATGGGATCGATCGACGAAAAACATCGTAGCGAAGAGTCATCGAAACTGAACGTTCCGCGGAATCGGACTACGCCTTCGATGTTGAAGAAACGCTCGTGCGATTGTGACGTCTCGGGGGTGTCGGTGTCTGCGAGTGAATAAAAGCGCGAGGGGAGGAAAAATCTTCGATGATGGAGAAACGGAATGTGCGGTAAGCTCGAAGTGATCGCATTTTTCAATCGCGAAAGCCGCGACGTCGACGTTTTGAGTCAGTGTCGTGCGACGTAAAACTGAGAGGTATCGATATTCTCATAGGAACAAGTTAAACTTACAAAGCACATCAAGTATAAAGCAGGGATGTCGATATTTTCATAAGTACAGCTCAAAGTTACGAAGCACGATTTGTAGAGCGCGATATGAATTGTAAGATCCATCGAAGAAAATTATATTTATTTTTCTGTGACGTTTTCTTATCGAACGACAGAGATGTTATCGGCGTTTAATGCGGAGTGAGTTTCCGTATTAAATTAATATGGTATCGCAATTTTTTTTCCGGAAACTACTATAATGCGATATACGCATTTTTGGAATTACCATAATTAACCACTATTTTCTTCATATTTTCCGCGCGTTACCTATCGTTCCCCTGAACAGATTATTTGCCATCCACTTAGCGCTTTTCGTCTCATCGGTCGTTTTTTACGATAGCCACTTGTACGGCTAAGATTGTCGGTTTAGTCAGCAATTTTCTCGATCGATGCCTTTCATTGTTTTTTTTTGGCTTCGCATCACGAAACGCACTTGCGGCGTTGACGTCGACATAGAACCGGCTCCTTCGAAAATGTCCGATTATTCTATCAAGACGGTTCAAGGCCGAACTTTCGATCAATCGCCGTTCGTCCCGAATGTTGCGTTATTACGCGTTTATCACATTAAGAGCCTGTGCAACACGACTGTTTCCCTTCGAACGAGACGTTTCTGAGGAATGGATCAGCTGATTCCTCTCATTAAGAATATTTATTAAATATATATTTAAAGCGCAAAACACGCGCAAAACACTTTCTAATCCTTTGTGAGAGAAATGCGAACAATTTTTATTAAGCGCGAACTTATTGAGAATGCACGAATTCCCACAGTTAGGATTTTCTCAGACAAGATGTACTTTGATTTATGCTGTTATCAGATCTCGATAATGTATATAGGAATATAATTGAAGGCATATTTTTCAGAATTTTCTTGTTTGTGATTCCATTGCTATTTATGCTTTATTAAGCAATTAATGTATTTTTGTTGACGATTCTTTTTTATTAGATATTCTCATCCTGTTTCAATATTCTGCGCGTTGTTTTCGCTATAGTAATGTGCAAAATTCTTGGATTTTAAAATTCCTTTTAGGTGCATTTCTTAACAAGGTTATCGACATGGACGCGCTCGAAATAGATGCGGCCGGCATACACATTTTGTTTTGCATGTTTCGGCGAACGACACCGTCGCGTGTTTGGCAGTCAATGAGTATATATTTTTAGCCGATAAAAATCGGTGGACAGATGAAGCTGCGCGCGATTTAACGTGAAATTGCCAATGATAGCCGATAAGCCCGTTATTGGCCGTCCTGAGGCTAAAAATGCCGGCATTTCCGCGATTGATTAAATTTTCGCCTTCCAAAATTATGTGTATATTGACGTTATATCGCCAGTGTGACGCGGCGATATAATGTCAATACTACGTAATTTAATTCAATCGGATAATCGGCTTCATTAATTTACGCAAAGTGTCTTTGCGATCATTAATCTTTCGATATCCAATATATATTTCTAGCTTTATCAAACTCTTATTAAGGAATGACGCGTTATGCCATTTCAAATGCGCTATTTTCGCGTATAAATTATCACGTAATCTTATTGATCGATAATTAATAGATTCGTTTCGTTAATACGGATGACGTGTAACAACTCTTTGAACGACTGTTTGTTCGAAACGATACTCACCTCGCGGGCATGTATTCTAAAGATAGTGAAATTATTTCCGGTATGCTAACGAGATGCTGCCGCAATCGGACGTTTATGACAGGTTTGCTTAATCAATTTGCGATCATTTTTTAACGCTTGTCACGCGTTTCCGCAGAACAGAACGACCGTACGGACGCGAGCAAAGCGCATTCCCTCGATCTAATTTAGTCTTTTTTTTTTCGCGATCTGACAGCGCAGTATTTTTCATGAATCTGGGTCGAGGTAATTAGGACAAGAATGTTATCTTTGAGTTAATACTCTTAAGATATATTATATGCTATCTCGCTTTCGTCATTCATCACGCGTTTCATCGCAAGTGAAATGCAATGCGGTCGTTTCTGACCCGAAGAAAGACAGGAAGACTAAAACTGCAAAAATATTTAAGCCGCTTACGATATTGTGACACTGTCGAACGTGCAGTATTCATCGAAGAGTAAAGTAGCTGATGAAAGATTTAACTTTGTTTATTGATTACTAATTTCTTAATATTAACTGGTAGAAAAATGGTATTTCCCAGTAGTACTATATTAAATTAGGGATAATAATGAACTAATTACTGCGTAATTGCTGCGTCTAATTTTTCTATTATTTACTAATAAAATTTCGATCAAATTACTACTAATAGTCACGAGAATTTTAAACGATTATCTTGTGTGAATCTGCGCTTAAAAATTGCTAAAATTAATTTCTTAATAAATTCATGGAATTAAAAGTTTTCGCAAGTCAATGTTGGGAAGAATAGCGCTTGTTACTTAAATTGCTGACAATTACACTATGCTTATAATGATTTATTCAGATAACAATGTATAGGGTAACTCCGGTATTTACGCCGCGCGGGGATTTACGCCGCAGAAGTCAGAAAAAATAGAAGGGGTAAAGGTAATTTGCTCGCAACCACTCTGTTATGTGTCTTTATGCCATATTAGTATTGTGTTGTGATTTCAGTTCTTTATTGTTAATATTAACAAAACCATCGTAAGTTGAATCGATTTCTCAATGTATTAAGTAGCGCGATCGTGTATTACGACCTACATAAAATGATTACAGTAAGGAATGTAAAAGGCTTAATGGTTATTTCACGATACATAAGTGCAGAGGAATAGTAAAGGATGGAATACAGCAAAATACAAGTGCAGTTCTTGTATTCTTTGTTTAGCTTGATATCTTGTATATCCCTCCTTTTTGGGATATACGGCATTTTTAGCGTGCGGGATTTATGCCGTAGCACAAACGCTTTGTAGTCTACAGTCCTAAAATGTAGAGAGACGCGAACTTGTTCCCACTTCCTGATTGGTGGTTATAGCCACTAATCAGGCCCGCACAGATACAAGATTATTATTATATTTCGCGTATTTGTTTATTATTCTTATACTCTAATAAACCTTTTATACACATTTATAAGTTATTGTATATCATTTTATTGCCTTATTTATAAACATTATTTGTAAATTTTTTATAAGGCGTATATCCTATCCATGAATAGTCATATATCCCACCCGTATGGGATATATGGCAAAAATGCAAGGGTTTCTAAAAGTTTTTTTGTTAAATACAAAGAATAAATATTTCATATTTCTAATTTTTTTTATAGTAGTAGACAATATAACGTTTTTATTGGTATAATTCATTTGCCTTAAACATAGTAAATAGTACTTGATAAATTAAGTTTTTCTTAGGTACGGCGTATATACCGGAGTTACCCTATTCTTACTCATATTTCGATCATGTGAAAATGTTGCAAAGGTCTCTTCGGTCATTAATTTGCAGGAAATATTTCGTCGACAGAAACGTCGCAGTATTGATAGTTTTTTGTATAATTTTGTTGTGCCAGGATTACAAATCTATCGAGAAAGCTGTCATTAAAAGTTAATGCAATAATTCGCATAATTGAAGGAAAAGCGTTTATTCCGATGCCAAATTTGTCGAGATAACATCCGCAAATACACATGTGCGATTGCACTATCTTAAATGCATACAAATGGATCCTTGTATCGGTCGTTGCTTACCGGCTAACGTGGTTTAAATTGCAGTATTTTATGCGCGGACATTTACGATTCCCCACTCGATTTTTTGCCGTGTCGTGCCGAAATCCGAAACCGATTATGAAGTGACGTAAGAATTGCCTGATAAGTTACCATCGATTTTTCGAATGTAACAATCACCGGTTGTGCCGCGGAGGAATAATCTTCTTGTGGATATTTCGCCGATAATGCAATTTGACATCAATATTTATATGCATTCTTGGTACAAAATTACGCGTCTTTTATATTCTATTCTTTTTTCTTCTATATTCGTACGCAAGCTGCTTCAGGAGTTGCATATTTTTCTTCCATTGCTTCATCCTTTGTTATTTTTCAATATTCATCCTTTGTAACAGTTTAGTATTATTCCCTCTGTTATTTTTTAATATTTAAATATTTTACAAGATTTCTACTTGGAGTTTGTTAAAGAACGACGATCTCGAAAGAGCAACATGTGATATTAAAGGAAAATAAATCTTTTACACCTTCAATGTTGCAAAATTTCAAAAATTGTCATGTTATATACATCAGACGACATAGTTTACACATTCGAGGAAACAAAATTCAGAAATTCTACGTTTCTTGATATAAGCAAATTTCTTTATCCAATGAAATTTAATTGTTGGTTTATAGCACTTTTCTGGAACAGTTTATTTACGCAAAAAATAAATCTTATGTTTGATTCTACTAATTTTTACTAATATTTCGATCTTATACAAAAATTTTACAAAGAGCACTTCAGCTGTTAGTACAATATAAAGCATCCATATTAAAGGAGTGGGGCGCAGAAATACATAAAATATACTTGACCCATATATAATAATGATATATGCACTTATCTTTATCTTCCATGCTTAAAATGAACAAACATACACACACACATGCACACACACATGTATACATACATATATTCCCGCTTCAAAGAAAGAGAGAAAGAGGAGAGAACGGAAGAGATGGTAAAAAAGAAAAAAGTATATGGAGTGTATTTAGAAAGAACAGCCTCGTTGTTAGCGGGATTTAAACGTGGTCGAAAAAAAGAGCGCGCGCACAAGAGCCAACCAGAAAAGTGATGCAACGCGTCTAATTTACGATGCAGTAACCCATGCACTTTACAACTCGTTAATTGCGTTATCGGCATACCGATAAATTAACGACCACGAGAGAGTCGCGGACGTAACGCATTTATCAAAGCCGTATCCATCCCGTCAAACACAGCCAATCGTCGTATTGCATCCTGTATTATCGCTCGCTGATCACGAATAAAAAAATCACATAATCTGTAATTTCCACACTGAGAAAATAAAATTGGTTGTACGGACTAAATTTGTATAGTTGTTGATTCAATGGTTGATTCAACAATTATATTAAGTTGCATTAAAAAAGGTATAGTTCGTTCATGTCAACCATCAAAATTTTTTTATCAAGAATTAGTTAATTCGACTAATGTTCAATTAAACCAATTAATCAAACAATTAAAATCGAGAACGGCCAAATACGGTCACAGCAGATCTTAGTGCTTATTAATATTTTATGTGTGATTTTTCTAGTTCTTTTAAACTACGCGTCGTTACTTTCGGACTTGAAACGCAGCTCTTGAAACCAAAAAAGTAATATCACAAATCAATTGTAAACCAATTAATGTTTAGTTGAACGTGTCGGACTAAATATTTTAGTTGGATGAACCACATTTTGCGTTTTTCAACAAATTTTTTTTCTCAGTGCAGAAACTACAACTGCAATTTTTTTTGTGCGTCTTAAAATTCGCAAAACTTGCGTACCGCGCGGTTACATAAAATGAGTAAACAAGAATTTTTGTGCGTAAAACCACGTAAGCTATTATCTCAGACAAGAGTCTTGATATGAGATACAATGTTTGATTGATTCGCTTGCCGGGTATACAGAGTGTCCTAGGATTGCTGTACATACGTTTTAATATACAGATAAAAAGCAATGGAGAGAAATTTATTTTAATAGTGAAATTATACCAACTATGCAATATCGAAAGTTTTAAAGAGTTTTGAAAAAACGTGTATCCGATACAATCCAAGACGACAAAATTTCTGTTTTAACATACAATTGTGTCTGTTAACATATAAAAATTTAAAATTAAATTTTATATTGTGTCAACAAATTTAATATTGAAAATTAACTTGCGCCGAATGATGGCCTTTTGCAAAGTTTTTGCAAAGGGAAAAATTCATATCAAACTTGTTCTAGTATTTATCCAGTAGTCATAATTACAATTGACATTTAATGCTAAAGAATTTTTTAATTTTTATGTAATACGATCGTACGCAATTTCCGTTCGAAGAGAATGGAATCAGATTCTGGAACTTAACGCTAAACACGAATTACGAATAGAGATCTGTTTGATAAGATTGGTAATTTCGGGACACCCTTTACATCGCTGCATAGTACTCATTATTGTGCGCGCGATTATCTATTATCTTTAGGCACTTTGTTAGCGGCCGATTCCCCGGTTTATTATAACGCTGCTCCGGCGTGTGTCGCCATAAAGGAATTTTATTGATTCGGGGGAAACGAACCGAAAAGGCATGCACAAAGGGCGAAGGGAGGCTCGCGCCGTCGCTTGCGCGATGATAAACTGCGACGGCCGCAGCGAGTGTGAGAAAAAAAGACGATCTCAAGGAATCGCACGCTGCATTACGCCGCCGGGAGTAGTCCAAGGCATTATTTCGAGTCGCTCTTGTACGTTCCGCGTATTTATAGCGGTCCCCCCGGTAAATCCAATTTCGATAAAGGAAGAGAGAATAATTGTGCGAAGCCGCGCGAAAGAGGACTCAAATAACGCGAAGGTCCAGAAGGCGCGCCTGAAGTACCGTTAAGCTCGATATTAAGTTGAAGCATAATATCAAGTAAATTAAGACGTACTTTAGACGTCCCACGAGACTTTAACCGGTTGTTTTATTTCTCTCTCTTCTCCAAGGGTCTATCATATTACATCGTTACCGCTTTATACGTATTAATGTACGAAATATAGTATTAGCTCAATATTGAGCTAAAATATGTCTGCGAAAATTGAAAGATAGAATTTGAAATACTTTTATGTATCTTCTAAGGGCCTTCGACTTTTGGCGCTTGTCGAAAAATTTAATTATTTTAACATTTCGCGTCCAAATATTTTTGGCTAGTTTGTCGTGGGCCTACGTGGCACGGAATGTGTTAACGTTGACCAGTTTTTCGATATACAGTAAAAAACATTTTGTACTTGTGTTAAAACCGGTCTCAGTTAAAATTTTTGTGTTGAATTTTTAACATACCCGAGTGTTAATTTAACATAATGTGATTATGTTATTTGAATATTTTGTGTTAAATTGATATTCAACATTTTTTTGTGCTAAAATAACACAATTTATGAGTAAGTGAGCAAATAACATAAAAATAATGTAGTTTTAAAATGTAAATTCTAAAATAAATGAATAAAATGTACGTGTTAATTTAACACATTTATAAATGTTAAATTTACTGAAGAAATATGCTTCCACAATTTGTTTCCAAACTGTGTCAAAGTGTTACATTTTTTGTGTTAATTTTAACATAATATTTGTGTTACTCTCTTTCTAGTATATTCATCTTGTGTTAAATTAACACGAAAATTTGGGTGGACCGTGAAATTTGGGACACGTGAAATGTGTTAAATTTAACACAAATTTTCCAACTGTGTAGTGGATGATTCTCTTCTAATAATGCCGGCCACCTCGTAAATTCTTTATTATCAGTTCCGAGTTTGCCGAGCATTATGTATCCTCGTCTCGAAGGAGCTTCCATCGATTTAAAGGTATACGAGCCGCGAGAATATGACAAGTAGAAAAAATGTCAGCGGCGATGTATATACACGTGCGCGGCGGAGGGACAGTGCGTACACGCACAGAACGGGTGAGGGAAAAGAACCGGGGTGGGGGATGAGGGGCGGGGGAGTGGAGGAATCGCACGCGCGGCTTTTGTCCACGTGCAGCAAATTAGTCGAGCGCGAGGCTGATTATTCGAAGACGAGTCATCTTCGCGACGAGATGAAATTTTCCGAGTGGTATCTCCGGCAGAGGATAGGGTACGGGTATGGTGATATTTTATTGATATATATATATTTTTTCTTTTACTTTTGACAATGAATATCGCAGTTTCAACGTTATCGATGTGCGAAAGGTGATATTAATTTCTGTTCAATTCCTTCGAAACGAGGAAGCTTTTCTTTCGTTCACTTTCGAGTTACGGACCCTGCAAACATTTTTAGTGGCAAGCTGTTGACATAATTTTTGATTTGACAATCACTTGATTTCACGGATAAAGACAGAAACGTTCCTAGAATTTTATTTCGACGGTGCCCGGGTGCATTTAAGGACTTCTCACTTTTCGTACGTTACGATGTTCTTCTGTCTAATTGTGATTGCGCTTTTGTTGCAGGCCTGGCCCGTGTGAATTGCAAGACCCGTTGTGGGTCAAAATGAGTGCGATTACTGGCGGCACTACCAAGAAAAGAAAGAAATCAGATGCGAAGCCTCTGGCGCAGCAGTGAGTATCAATCTCCTGTTTTTTGTCCCTTCTCGCGGTACAAGCTCGGATCCGCAATCTGGATAGTACAATGAGTGATTAATACCCGCGTTTCACACCGCATATTTGGTACCAAATGCGGCTATCACTAAATAACGATGATTCTGTATTAGCGTCGTTTAATTCAATTCTTCAGAAATATTATTATTATTATAGAATAATTATAAAATAATATTATTATAGAAAGAAAAAAATTAAAGTGTGTTATATTAAACTTTTGTACACGAGTGACAAAAATGTGCAACGTCAAGTTCCTCGCTTATTATATTTTCGCATTATTTATTTATCACATAACTCGTATTTTATTATTACATAATATAATTTCGTTACGTAATTAGTGATTTTAATGCTGCAATAATTTCGATGGTTATTATATTACAGCGAAATAACAAAAGCATATATCAAAACTCGGACTTTATCGTAATTAATTTGAAAATAAATAATTTAATTTTTATTAATGGAAAAAATTATAAGGTTTAAAGGATTAAAGGATTAAAGAGTGAATATCAATGTTCAAGTTTTTTTAACGAGCGTTTAGTGTTGCTTATTCGAAAAATCGATATAATACCATCAACATTTTTTTTATTGTTAGAAAAATTACGAGAATCTAATTTAGTTTAATTAAAACCAGTTTATTGCTAAGAACTTGTGTAGTAATATTACGAAATAATATGAAAATAGAAAGAGAGAGGAAAGTGAGGCAAGAAAGTAGCAAGTTAAAGGAAAAGTGAAAACTGCTTTGAAACTTGAATTTGACGAAGCACAAAACGTAACAACTTCAGATCGAAATTAATTAACCCTGGATTAATTTCTTGTTGAATTTCTATTAAGGGGCGGACGTCCGAAATGTCAAATGAAGCGTGTGATTTTGAAGTTTGGAAATCCATGATTTAAAGGCTCGACGATGCGTACGCGCCGTAATCCGTTGCCATCCAATTTGCTAAAGAGCTTATCGTTTCGATCGAATTATTAATGGCAAACACAAACGCGCGAGCATGCGCGCGAGTTTTTGAGCGTTTGTCACTGATTGAACAGGTTTTAATGCCAAAGTAATGTTTGGTCAATGTCGCGAATGAAATTTTATTAAATTGTTGTATAAACATCTTTATTTGCGTGTTTACACGTGATACGGAAAATTTAGCTATTATTTCTATAATAATTGTAATATATTAACGTTATTAATGGGCTATTGTATCGTTTAATTTTATTATAGCATCAGTAACCAAATGTTGTCGGTGATTATTCGTATCATTTGTACAAATTAATTTAACCTTTAGAAAAGAATATTATATTAAAAATTTGCACAAAATAATATATTTAAATCTAAAACTTATTTTTCGAGACGCGCGCGCGCGATGATATATATAAAAATATTAAAAAGTTATTAAAGTTTGATTCATTTAGATCTCGCTTCAATCTAAAAATTGATATAGACTTCGATGTAAGTACTAAGAATAATAATCTTAGGGGGGAAAAAATCACTTTTTTAGATAATGTTATATATGAATTGTTATGACCAATCTAAAGTAAGTGACAGAAAACGATCTGTGTAAAATTAACATTCTAAATTTTCAAAATTTTATTATAACTGAGAATTTTGCGTTTTTTTCAAAGTGTTCTTTAAAAAATATTATATTTTTTACATTATGAGGTATTAGCAACGTCAGCATAATGAGGTTTTCGTATTTGGTAAAATGAACTTGTTGAAGTGACATCACTTTTTTTTTTTACTTTAATCTTGCGGCTGATTTTGTTCGTTTTGTCGCAAGCACGTAGCAAGATAGCAACTGGCAAGACAGTATTAAAATTGCAGAGTGGCATTATATAGTAAAGCGAGAGTCACTGCTGGACCAACGACGTGACGTCACGCAAGGTCAACCGAACAATTTCAATGGGACAAAAAGAATTGGTTCAGCATTTAAAGAAGATATTTTTCCTTTTTATAAAGTTGAGAAATCTTTTCACAAGATTTTTTCGCTTATTAATACCCCGCGGTATTTTGTTACATGTGCAGCGTGTGTAGAATTTCTATATCTGCAATTTTAATAACGGATTCTTTGACCAATTTAGGATTTAGACCTTCTCGGGTAACGCGAGTTACAGCTAATTAACCAAATTTTTTGAGAGCGATTTAAATTCGAGCCTCGTTTTTACTGAATTTTAATACAAAATTTAAATATTGAGACATGTCCAGAATTTAAAAGATTGCAACGATCATCCTCAAAATCTTTTCGAGGAAAAGTCAACTCGAAATTAGGAGTCTATTATTACTGTGCAAAAGCGTAAAACGCGAGTACGGCAAACTGTGTCAGAACAAATTTACGAGTCGATTATACAGAGAGAGAAGAACTTGATACTTTTCTTATCACGAACGAGAACGTTCTTCAATGCGATAAAACCGAGGGAAACGCAGTCATAGAAGTAATATCGGTATACTCTGACGTTTATTGTTTTTACTATAATTAATAATAATTTTTATTCTAAGAAAACTTATTAACAGAACGACATAACTTAATAGAAGAATAACAAAACAATAATAAAGAGATATAATATGATAAATAGCACTTTATTCTTTGCATATTTTTGAGAATACGAGAAATGTTTTAAATAATAGCTTTTTAATACTTTTACACATCTATGCATAAATTTTTAAGAAGAAATAAAATTCTACCGTTGTCTTAAATTCTGAGTATTCGGTTTTTTGCGTATCGACTCTACATATCTTAGAAAATAAATATTTTTTCGTTTTAAAAACTTGTCACATAATTAAAATGTAATTTTCTTTATTTAAACATTTATGTTTAACTAACTTAACAACTTAATTATTTATGGCATACATATAATTTCGATAACCGTCAATAATTTTGTCATTTTGCATTGAAACTGGTATTTTAGAATTGGATTTAAAGCACAATCTTCCTAGAATAGAAAGTGCATTAATTCTGCATTCCGATTGTTCACAGAAACAAGTGCGCTAACGAAAAAAGACGACGGACCCAAGAGAACTTGTATATCGATGAGCTTGCCGAGCTGATTTCCGCCACGGACATGAGCTCTGGCAAGACTGACAAATGCCAGATCCTTCAGAGAACCGTCGATCAGGTAAGACAAATTTCTCTCTCCTCTCTTACAAATATGATTGATAACAGCGTTATTGGAGTATACCGTCGATATTTATCGTTAGTATCGTCTTCTTCTCCTTGGAAATAAGATGCCATATCAATTTGAGTGACAAGATTAGGAGTTCAGGAGCCATAGAATTAGATTACGATATTTAAACACCTAAGCTAATAACCAAAACAAGATAGATATTACAATACTTTAGATATACTATAGAATTTTACGATAGTGATTATCAATGTAATGATATATAAGAAATTATTATGTTATATCATATTAATACAATTTAATAACTATGAAAGTTAAATAACTTAAATAATTTTAATAATTTTAATAATTTTAATGAAAGTGTGTTAACGTTTTTCTCAAAGTGATTGCAAATATAAAAATATTTTAATTACGATAAAAATTCTGTAGTTTAACGTTAATAATGCGCCGAAAGGGATTTAAATTCTAGGATTAAATCGCTAATGAAATAGCACAAAATGCTATTTAAAAATATTCACGTTTTACTCGCAAAATTATATACATTTTTATCGTTCTCTTGGTTCATAAAAATTAAACTGCTCGATGTTAAGACAAAATGGCGATTTTATGATCGTCAAAGGACACTTTGTAAAGTCTCTCTTACTTAGAGACGTATAATAAAATTTTTTTAGATTAGTGATATTATTTTCATTCTTCGTAATTTGTCCCACGCGTACGCGTTTTATCTTCTTATCCGCCGAGAAGGCACGAGGTAATTTTACATAATTCAGGTAGATAGATGACGTTAGATAACTCACAGAAGGCGATCGGAGAGAATCTCATTCTCTGTCAGCATTTTTCGTCGGGAAATCGATCGGCTGATATTAAATGTTGATCGGCGTTGTTTTCGAATCGCGAGGACGTATCCACACAAGCATGATAAAATATTTGGGAAAGCACTCAAGATTATTGAGAGATTTGTAGAGCGAGCAGGTCTCTTATAAAGGTCGCCCTGTTTTATAGATGACACATATTCCCATATCGATTTCAACGAAAGAAAGAGCAACATTTTTGAAAGTGATATTACATCGTCGTCAACTTAATGAGTATTTCGCGTAACATTAAAAAACTCGTTCTTAACGAACTCTGCTACTTCGACATTCTCTGGTAGTTGATCTTTCTTTGCGTGACGAAATATCTATAGTATAATAAATCTTCACGTTTATGGTCAAATCCGTAGGTATTGTATGTTTACGTCATATGATTTCTTCAAAAATGCAGTTTTTATTTCTATCATTTTAAATACATATAAATAATTATATATGTATATAAATGACACTTAAAATATAATTTATATTAAATATTATATAATATTAAATTGAATTTTAAGTTTTATATTTATACCTACTCCTTATTTTATAATAAATTATAATTGCAGTCTTGAAGAAATTGTACGTCGACATATTTTTGGCGAGCGTTTATTTCATGTCTCTCAAGCTTTTAATCTCGGTGCTTAAATAGCTTGGTAATTAAATATTTTCTGAGAAAATACCGACAATTTTAGTACAGACATTTCTGTTTCTGTTATTCCATTAAGGTGTCGTCTTGTTAATTTTCAATAATATATAACTGAGTAATTACGCCTTGAATGAAATTTTTTCTGAAGAAAGATCAAAACCAGTGCAAGAGTGAAGGGTCTTATTAATATATATTCGCGAGATATTTGTTGTATTCACGAGATTTTCTAAATCCTCAAAGGTTCCCTTGTATTGCGAAATTAAATAAATATTACGCGTTTATCATGCGTGATTTTCTTATTTTGTCATTTATTGCCCGAAAAGAATATGAGATTTAAATCGAATTGATTTATCTACTTTTGCACATAGAAAATTGTAATGACATGTTCTTTTCATATCCTTTTAATTTGTGCCATTTAGTATCTTGTTAACCAAACTTCGAATTAAAACTTTATTGAAACGAAGTTTCATTGAAGCTAAATGAAGAGTAAGAGCAGGTAGTTTTAATGCATTTTCATTTTCCGAAGGTTACTTCCTGAAGAACTTCCGTTTATTCTTAATCGCTAATTCAGAACCCATTTCTGCAGTTTTCTTAAGGGAAAAATTAACTTCGAATTGACCCTCTAAAGCAGGCATGGCCAATCTTTTTTCGATTCGCGGGCCACATTCAAAATTTTCAATCTTTCCACGGGCCGTATTCAAACTCAGGATCAATGCCGAAAAAGCTAATGGAGCGATTTTATTTTTTATCTTTTATAAGAAACAGTCTTAAAAATGTTAAAATTTTTTTATTTTTTATAAGAAGAAATACCAAACTGTTTTTAATGCTAAATTTTTAATTCACTTTAATAAAAATGGTTTTATAGTTTTTTTTCTTCAATTTTTTATTTTTTTAAATATTGTCGCGGGCCGGATGAAACTGTTCCGCGGGCTGGATCCGGCCCGCGGGCCATAGGTTGGCCATGCCTGCTCTAAAGAGTTCGCGGCAGACGAACGCTCGCCAGAGAAACGCTCCAACATACCGCCGCATGCAGGGGCGTAGCCAGGATTTTATTTTGAGGGGGGATTAAAAAAAATCACAGAACAACTCATAACTTTTTTAATTAAATAAGACAACAATATTCGTTCAGGACATTTTCTTCAGACCCTAAAGCATTTACTATTTCATTTCTCTCTCAGCTTTCAACCTTTCATTTTTATATTTTCATATTTGGTTCCAAAATTTTGGGGGAGGGAGATTTATCCCCCTAATCCTCCCCCCTGGCTACGCCACTGGCCGCATGTATTATTGCAGTTGCACCGTATCGTGCACCGGACATTGTGCAGATGGTTCTGTTGACATCGTTCGCAGATAATTCGATGTCTCGTTCTCGAGTTGTTTGCGACAGCCGAAGTGTACGAGCAGTAATATGTGTAATACGCGAGTTTTCGGGGCAACTCGGTAAATTCGGTCAACTCCGTGGATTTCGGGTAGTCCTCCTTCAGTCCTCTTTTTTAAAATGTAACTCGATCTGCCTCTCAACCGTCCGATTGCTCTCCGACTTTAGATCGAAGCTCGTACATAATGTTGCGTATCTAATCGAGGAAACTTGCGCTTCATCGAGTTTTATTAACGCCGAGGAAACATCATGCACGCAGGATTATTTCTAACAAGGAAAGTGTCTTTCGAGGGGTAAATCGCTGACCAAAACTGTGTACACCAATGCCTAGTATGCCCAAAATTGGGCATTACTAAGTACACAAAGTACACAAAAGTACACTAAAAGTACACAATTTTTGGGCATTACTAGTGAATTTTTTATGTAATGCCCACTAATGTGCCCTAGTAATGCCCCAAATCTGTACACCGCAATGCCCTCAGTGGTTTACCCCTCGGTCTTTTTTGTCCCACACGGATTTTGGTCAAACCTGGCAAAAATGTTCATTGTCACCAAGGATGTGGACACATGTAAAATATTTCGTCGGAAATCTCATAGGTTAGGGATTTTTCTATCCGAGGATTATTAGTCTGACTGACTCAAAAGCGAAGCGAATGGAATTTGAAAAAAAAAGAAGTGATACGCGGATAGCCGGATCGACGGAATGGAATTTTGCATTTCAAATCTAATTCACTCGAGTCGAGCGCTCTCTTGGCGAGAGTTAACTCACTTTTGCATAACGCCGGCCGCTTTTCGGGGTTCATTTTATCTTGGCGGAAATTTGGTTTGATTTCCAGCCTGTTATTATCTCTAATAATCGCGCCGTTTATTCCGCTCGAAAGGTCGAAGGCGCAATTACGGGTGTATTTCTTTCTAAACCGATACACGATTAATTCGCTAATGTTATACATCGATAATTACAGGTCCGGGCCCCTTTGTTAAGCTGTGCTCGCGCGCTCGTTTATTGGCTAAACAGGCGAAGCAGCAGTTGCATAACGGCTGCTAAGGCTGAGCCCTTGACTCACTGGCAATGTAGCGAGCGAGTCGAGGCTACGCTTCGTATCGACGGAGCATTCCGATGCTTTGGGTTTGGGATTCGGGGCATGGAAGTTTTAGGACTCGATAATGTGTTGTAGGTACTTATAGGTATCTCCTAATAGTAAACTTATCCGTTGACCGTCCGAGTGGACAAACAATGCCAGTGCTTAATTTGAAGAAAATGCAATTAGAAATACTTAGGGCAGTCATTGTCTAATTTTTTGTTTGTTAATAACTCGATTCCGCTGGGTGGATAAATGATTCCAGTGTAATTTAAAGGAAACGCAGTTAATATTGTTTATAATGACAATTGCTCGTTAAAAAATTTTTTTTTATAACTCTATTTTGCAGAGTGGACAAACGAAAATTGTGATCGGACAAATGTGGTCAAATCGTGGACAATCGTATCCTGCTTAGCAATTAATGAAAAATGTTTATGGGGGTGCTGATGTCAAATTTTTTAATTTGGTTATAACTTTTTTTTTAAGGGTGGACAAACGAAAATTGGCCTGTTCTTTTTCGCTACACTTCTGAACTAGTGAAATAAGTTAGAATGAAAGAAAATATATTTGTCTCATTTTAACTTATTGCACTAGTACAGAAGCGAAAAAGAACAGATAATGTAGAACCGGTCTAAGCAGTGAGCGCTCTCTCTGTCCAATTTACGGAAGTAAAATGCTTTAGAAAATATTCGCACAACGTGGTCAGTACCATGTGGAACACATCATGGACACGGCTAGTACTTGGACTGACATCGTTATTTAATACATATAAAATAGCAAAAAAAGGTAAAATTTGGACAATGCTGTAAGCTACGAGATACGGATTTGATAAGATTTGCGGTTTTATTTAAGAACTTTATTTACAGATATCCCTCTACTTACGCGCGCTCGCGTTATGGAGTTACGTTTCAAGACTTTGATCGTAAGTTGAATTAATCGTAAGTCGAATAAATGTTAAATCCGTCAAACTGCCGATATGTATATATCGTTTAAACTGACATTTTTTTATTGATATATCATTTTATATAAAACATTACTTAATAAGCAAAATAATTATTTTATTACTAGAAACGATTATAAACTTATATATATATAT
>NJRP01000008.1:2253175-2269992 GCA_003063835.1 Aphaenogaster floridana | reverse complement strand
AAGTCAAAACGGGTGCTCTTCCCCTCCCCCGGGATATCGCGTCGTTTGTTTGTCGGTTCGCCGGAGATTCCGTCCGTCCGTCTATCCGTTTCGCGACGGCGACGTGTTGTCGTCGCGAGGCGGAGGAATCGTCCAGGAACGGTTCAATACATCTTGCGCCCCCTAGCGAAGCACGAGGGCCCCGGGCATTACTCTATATTATACTTTAATCAATTAGCTTCTTCCCGATATATCTTAATCTCTCTTCCTTTGTGCATAGGCATTATTTCCGCCCTTCTCCCCCTCGAAAAGCGCCCCTTCTGCAGTCGCCGTCTCGGTCCCTTTTTCGCGGCCGGTCGGTCGTGGAAACGCGACGCAAAGCGCGGCGAAAAGCCGAAGAAGAATTTATCGCGGGCGACATGTGTGACGCGACGGGAGAAATGCATGCACGTACATACGTACGTACGTGCCGCGTGCGTCCGTGTGTGCGTGCCCACGTACGCGCACCGCCGTTTCCAGCGGTGGAGAGCGACTAGCGGCAACGTCGCGCACGTACACAGGCGCACGTGCGCGCACGTACAGGACACACGTACGCCGTTTGTTGGAGACTCGGCCGCGCCGACGACGGCCCGGAGTCACCGACTTTTCGAGGCCACGGCGGGCGCGCGCAACGAGCCGCGTGTGCCGCAACCACTCTCGCAGATCGCGCCGCGCCGATTACGGGCCGCGCGATCTATCGGCGCCGCGAGATACGAGCTCAAGGACGCGCCTTTTTCGCGCGCGCGCTCGTGCGCGCGACCGCGCGACCGTGAATTCCGGCCGGTAACGCAGGAATTCCGTCCGGTAACGCAGGAATTCCGTCCGCGTCTCGTGCGCACCCGCGTGCGCGCGCGCGCGCTTCTTCGGAGGTACCGGAGGGACCTCCGACGCCGTATTTGGATCGTCTGAAATAGTAATTCGCGACATCGCGACCCTCCGAAGTTCCTTTGTGAATTATAAATTGGATTGGATCGACTTCTTTCGAGGGACTCCATCTCGGATGGTGTCAACGCGGAGAAACTATCGCTTCATGTTAATTGCGTTACTTCCCAAACGAGCAAGGATTCCTAGATTTAGCATTAGTTATATATTTAAGATAAGGTTGTCTTATTTCAACTTCGGATTTTCGTAAAAGGATCAGTTTCGAGAATGCTTCTTTTTCCATGAACACCCGGTATAGTCTGGTGCGCTCTACTTGCGCTTTTACGCCGTTTCTTCAAAATGCGCCGGGAATGATAATGAAGCTACGCGGTTGATGATAGAGAAATGAGGGAGTGATAATCTTAAACGCGTCTGGAATTGCTTCTTATGTCCATTTCCACGAATATAGATTAACTTTAATTTCGTTTTAACTTACTCTTTATCTTTTTCTAATTTTTAGAAAGTTTTAGAAATTTTTCTAATTTCTAGAACTAGAAAAAAATTAAGAGTAAGTTAAACCGAGATTAAAGTTAATCTACATTGGGGGAAATGAACGTTATTCTTTCCCGCGGAACGCGATCTCTTTGATGAGGAGAAAGTGTCTCGATTCTTCAACGGCGATGGTATTGCGTGATGTAATTACGTCACACTGATCGTAAACGACAATTTGATGCTGCGTAACCGGCATACATTAGACTTATCATCTCGATTCTTTCTCTTCACCGTTATGAAGTAATACCTTTCAGAAGAAATAAAAAAAGAGACGTATTAATACATTTTTATAAATTTATCGCGCGATAAGGATCTTAACTCTTTAAGACCCAGGCATCGATTTCGTTTAAGTAAATATTACGATCAGCGATGACAATAGTAGAGAGTTTTTGCAATACCGTCTTTTAGATACGGTGAACGCTAAAATCACGTTATTGGGTCGACCCAATAACGTGATTTTAGCGTTCACCGTATCTAAAAGACGGTATTGCAAAAACTCTCTAGTGTCTTGTTTAGCGGGAATACCATTGTTTTATGAATTGAGATAGAGAATCTAGCTCCATATAGGATGGATTAAGAGTATTATACTGACAGATACGCTACTTTATTCATACAAGACATTTGGGAAGAACTCAAAGTGAATGTAGGTACATAATTATGTACATTGGGCCTTAAAGGGTTAATTTGACGATCGATTCTATTTCGCTCGACTTGTAGAATATTTGCGCCGCAAAATATTCCTTAGACTGATAATTCACGTATCGCACGACAAATTTTTTAAACATGTTGATTGGCTGCTGAATAGAGAATTCTAGACTCTTTAGAAATTCTCTGTTTTGCAGCCAATCAATACACTTGAAAAATTTGTCGTGCGACACATGAAATATTAGCCTTACGCGAAATTCTCGATCGAAACAAAAGCGTCGCTCGCTTTGTATAAATATATACCGGGTGACAGCGCACGTTTTACCTCTTTGAAGCTCGACGCGTTTGACGAGTTTTTGAGTTACGTGGCTTTCTCCGCACGTTACATTTGGGCAACGACTTTCTTCGGGCACGGACGACTTCCTAAGTCCCCCAAGTCCTTCCCTGAAGCGGTGTCGTTGTTTCGTTAGCGGTATCCGTATGACGCAATGACGAATAACAGACGCGCGCGCGCGGCGCGGCTAATGGACTGTGCATACAGCACAAAAACTGAGCGGTGCACACGCATGCACACGCACGCATGCCACGCACTTTCGATCGTTCGTCCCGGGTTCGTTTCGTACATTCAGGCCTTCGCTTCAGTAAAGTAAATTTCGGCCCCGCGTACCGAGAAGCGGCGGCGTTTCTTCTTTTCGACGAAAGCGGGAGTACAAGGATGACCCGAATTGAGATCTAGGAATCCCCTTTCAGCGCGATTGCACGAATATTTTTAAATCGTGACATTTTCGATCATCTAAAATTTATATGAGAAACAGATGTCCTGAATTTCTTGTCACGTCACAAATTCCTCAATCAATTTGAAATATATGAGATCCGGCAGTGAGATATCCGACGACTGTTTTCGGGCTTAATATCAGAACGATCAAGTCTAGTAAATAAAACAAAAATGTTCATTATTATTAAATTTTGATTTTTATTTAATTCCTATATTTAAGTAACATTCTAATCTCTATATCTACAACTCCATGTAGTTTTTCATAAAATTTTTTTATTATTTTGTTTGAATATGAATTTTGATTTTTAATTAAAATTTTGTATTTGTTGCCGCATATTTTCAATTGAAGAATAACTGGAAATCTTGTTTTAGATATCTTTTCTTTATTATTCACGGCAGCAAGTTCAAGAAAAATCTAAAATAAATTTAAAATGAAATTAATTAATTATAAAGTCAAAATCAAACCTGTACTGAATAATGAAAAATTTTTTGAAAGCTACAAGGAGTTATATGGAGCGTCAGATCCTTTATCTTCGGAAGGATATCGAAACAATTAATTTTGGTATAGGTATAAAAATTAGGCAAATGAGAGTACAGCGCGGAACTCGGTGCGCAAAGAATTCAACAAATATAGTTACATTCTTTAAATTAAAAATATATTGTTAAGTCGTACGTTTCGGCTTCATTTAGAGCCGAAACTTTAATTAATTTTGGAGCTGTGAACATAAATTTGTATATCATTGCTTATTGGATCGCGCATTTCTACTTGCCAGTTGTCTCGTCGCATTCTTCGGCAATCGTATTTTTCGATGTTTTTAATTATGAGTCTCTATCACGTCGCGCTGTTATGCGTAACCTGATGTTTCCTTTTGTCACTTCTTCATTAATATATCGCGTGTCCAGCCATCTGTATCTGCTTGCGTATCAACCAGCGCGACAAATCCGCACCGTCGTAAGTATTATGCGCAAAAACGAACGTGCGTGTCTAACAATGAATGCCTGCCAGCCGAGAGTGGATTATTCGTCTCGTATCTGGCGCGATATACCGTCTCCTGTTTCATCGATATCTCTCGCGCGATCGTCTCGCGAAGAAAAAATGCAGCCGTACATCCTTTAGCGAACGATGCGTATCAACGATTTGTCAGTCGGCCGTTTCGCTCACGGATGTTTTTGAACGTTTCGTTTTGTCTCAGAGACGCAGGTAGTATAGTCTTCGTTTTGATACGAGACGCATGTGTCAGCTTCACTTGATGACAGTTGACATACGTGTGAGCTGAAAGCTCCCCTCGCAGCTTCCTTGATACTAAAGTTACAGAAATTAGGATCTAATTCTACACGGAAAGGACGGTTTTGCTGAAGTATCTAAAAATTTGGATAGATACAGATCTGAAAATAATTTTGTTAGACCATCAAAAGTAACTACGTGGGGCGCTCAAACATTTATAATAATGCTACAAAAAAAGGAGGAAGCGGCCAAATACGAGCAATTAATAAGGTGGTGAAAATTAAAATAGTAAAAGATTTCATATAGTTTCTTTAGACTATAGTTTCTTTAAACATCTATTTTAATGATTTTTTGAATAAATCTTTTTACTATTTTAATTTTCACCACCTTATTAATTGCTCGTATTTGGCCGCTTCCTCCTTTATTTACTTTGCATATAACGAGCTAGAGAATTTTATTTATTTAAATGCTACAAAAAGTTTTGATATTCCAGCAACTATTTTGGGCGTCCTACATAATTACTTTGTAGGCCCAACAAAATTATTTTCAAAAACAACAAGATTACGTAATTAAATTCGACCTGACTGGCCAGATATATTTAATAAAACACGACGTTTCGACCACAGATTGTGGTCCTTATCAAGTGAATCGTACAGTTATAGCGCAATATCAAATATATGACATGTGCCCAAATAAGTCATCTAAAAGTAAAACGTATCATTATACATAAATCGAACGCAGTTATAAATCAAATAATATGTCATAACTTAAAAAGGCTTACATAAATTGTGCGCAATACTGACGTAAATTGAGATGAAACTCAGGTGGAATAAGATAGGTGTGATCACATCGAAATTTGAAATCGAACTAATAATAATATAAAGAACAACGACTGATTTTATTATTGTTTGTTGACATTCTGCGTCGAAGATCAGTCGTTGTTCTTTATATTATTATTAGTTATTAGTTAATAACTTTTTAAGTTATGACATATTATTTGATTTATAACTGCGTTCGATTTATGTATAATGATATGTTTTACTTTTAGATGACTTATTTGGGCACATGTCATATATTTGATATTGCGCTATAACTGTACGATTCATTTGATAAGGACCACAATCTGTGGTCGAAACGTCGTGTTTTATTAAATATATCTGGCCAGTCAGGTCGAATTTAATTACGTAATTTTGTTGTTTTTCATCTCTACTGGCGAAATAATATCGTATATTAAGTTAAAATTATTTTCAGATTTGTATCTGACCAAATTTTTAGATATTTCTGCAAAACCATTCTTTCCGTGTAAGATCGGGATGTGGTGATCACTTTTTGCTCTACATTATCAATGTAAATTATATTGCAATCATGAGAGAACTTCTTGAATACGCTTTATTCACGATGTTTGCTTTCTTTACAAATTGATGTAAGCGGAATTTAAGTGAGAGAGAAGCGATATTAAGAATATCGACGTGTCCATTACCGTAATAATTATGTGCGATATTTTCGTGATATCTGCATCTCGAAAAATTTACGGGATCTAAAGAATGCAGCGCAGACGTTACTTCATATTTTTCCCGGACAATTTCAACGTTATTATCAATTGATAACATATCGCATTATCTACTGCATTGTATAATTTTTATGTACGGAATGTTCCGAAAAATATTACAAATTGACTTCGGAGGAACCTGTACGGACAAGCGTACAGTTTCCGGTGCACTTTGAACATTTACATTGCGATATATGTATACATTGTAATATTATTAATTTAATTATTAAATAATGTTGCTTAATTTAATATTAAGTAATAAAATTAATATGAAATATCAATCTGTTTTAATTAAACATTATTAAATAATTCTGTTTGCTATATTATTTTAATATAGCTATTTAATATAATTATTATTTGAATAATATAGCAAACACATTATATGAGAAGCGTTGAATTATTGATTTCTTTTTTCTTCCACAGATTCGGCACTTTAGGCAACAAGAGGGCTCCAATAGTCATGCCGTGCAACAGGGAGAAGTGTCCTCGTCGAATCCTAACATACTGTCCAACGATCAAGTTGGTCCTATCTTGCTTGAGGTTCGTATTATCCATCCGAATTAATAGGTGAAATTACGTTCGTGATTAACCCTTCGCAGACCACGTGTAATTCTGCTACTTCCATCGACCACCTGGGTCTTTTAGGATTAGTTAAGCTTTTCAAGCTCTAATGGTGCCATAAAAAATCTGAAAAAATTCAAGTGTACTTTCAAAGGCTTTAAGAATCTATTTATGTATGCCTGATTCTTGTATGGGTTTTTTTATGAGTTAAAATTAGAGCAATTTATCTCCGTAAAATTCGAAATTGAAATATCGACTGGATCTTGAAAGACTCACGTGGTCTGCGAAGGGTTAATTATGTCACCATGAATGTCACCGTCAAAGACAGATGCAAAAGCACCAGAAATTACATACTTTGGTTCTTTTCAAAAGGCACGGAGCATCATTTCGTAATTGTTATAATGGCGTTATATTTTTTCTTTGCAGGCGCTAGACGGCTTTCTATTCGTTGTAAATACGGAGGGCCGCGTGGAGTACGTTACGGATAACATAACGCAGTACATAAACTACACGAAGGATGATGTACTGGGAAAGGATATTTACAACATTATTCATCATGGAGATCACAACACCTTCATGCCTAGTTTGTTACCTATGTCGTCTTTAGGTATGTATCTTAATTGTATCACACGCATACACGCGCGCGCGGCGCATAAGGGGCGTCTTTTTCCTTAGGGGGTGACGATACTCGCAGGGTAGATTGTAGATAGGCGCAATCAGCAGGTGACGAGTAATTTAATCACTCAATTCATGAATGACCCTCTTTCTTGGGGTTCGCGATTCATTTTTAAATTTCTTGTTTGTATTCAGTTCGGAGTAGTTTATACAAACTCGAGGGGTGACATTTTTAATAGATTAGGGCGTTATCCTTTTATCATGGTTTCTATATTTTATGTACATCCATATTTCTAATTGCAACAATCTGAGTCAATTAACTTTCATTTTTACATTCTTCAAAATTTCTCTCTAAATTATAATTGCGATGTAAGATGTTTTTTAAGATTGACTTTGAATCTTAAATGCATATTCTTTGACGAATTTTGACGTCACTTTTTTTTAAGAAAGAATTTCAGATATTATTATTCAGATATCATCATTAATTAAATTTTTTTAAATTAATTAAATTTAGAATTAAATTTAGCTTCTGTTGAAATTTATTTAGCACCAATTGGATACAAAAATATTGGATACAAAATCTGTTTAAATCGTCGAAAATATTAAAATTCTTTAATAATTTATATTACATATTTCCCCATAATTTAAAAAATTATTAAATTTTTTACATGCGTTTTTTAAATTCGGTACTATTTGATCTGGTAAAAACATCTTGCTTCAATAGACGATTGAAATTCGGTCAAACTTTAATCAACTCTAATCCATTACGACGCAACTAATCTTTTTGCATTTAAAAAAAACACTTGAGTTTGCACATTTCAGGCTGGACCAGCGAGCCACAGCCTCAGACCAGGAATCGCACTTTTAATTGTCGCTTCTTGGTGAAGCCTCCTGATGATAAGGACGAGACTATGGAAGAGAAGCAACAGCGAGTATCGAAGTACGAGTCTATGCAAATCTGTTCTGCTCTTCTGCCCAGTAACGCCGATAGCGGTGATGTGTCCTCCGAATCGTCAGACACTGGTCTTTCCGTGATGTGCGTAGCGCGTAGAATACCGCCGAACGAGAATCCCATTGGTAATCCCGTTGAACAATTTACCGTCAAATTGGATACCACCTGGAAGATTACCGCGGTCGACATCAGTTGGTTATCCCCCGCTTACTCCAAGTACCTAAACAAGGTAAGGGTGCATAGAACCATGCCGCATATCTTGATCACCGTTACATTCTTTCATTCCAACACGCAAATTCGATAATAATTGAACGCTGTTATATACAAAATGGTTAAAGTAGAGCGAAAAACTCATTATACCTTGAGTAAGATGCAAATTTTACAATTTGATTGTAATATAAATTATTTTATGTGGAAAAGAAAAAACATAAGATTGCTTTGTAATCTCTATTTAATACAATTAATAATTATTGTAAATATCTTACACAAAAGCATACTGTCTTTCTCTTTCGCTGGAATAATGAAATTAATCACATTTGTTTGCCTGCTGTTATTTATTTCAGCCACCGGAAGATTAAATATGATTGATGATGATAATTTAACGATACATTTTCCAACGGTTTTAAAAAGTATCATTATCTTTTTGCGTAGTTACAATTCTCATTATGCTGCATATTTATCAGATGACAAATATCCTTTTTTATATTATACGCCGACGGCGTAAAGGTTAATATAAAATGATAAAAATTTGTTCATTAAAAGTGTTCTTTTTTTCCCAAAAATTTATCTATATAAATAACATACACATTGCGCAGAATTTCGAGATTTATTCAGAGCCACAAAAGTGGCTTTCTCTCGGCAGTCTAAAAGTTAACGATATTATAGTAAATAGGAAAAGAAGGTATTTTCTAATTGGGATCATTTAAGGGGGGAATCGATTGCCGAAAGCCGTTTTCAAGACTGTTTTTGAGAATTTTTTCCAAAGAAAGCTACGAACTTGCTTGGCTCATCAGCCCTCTGTGTTATTTCGAGATATTTAATTTTTTTATATTCAAAATTTTTAGATGTGTCTTCTTTTTTTTATATTTCAAAACTGGTTTTTAAGAAGTATTTATAGACATTTTTTGTTGCAGGAACTGGTAGGCACAACATTTAAGGATTTGTGCCACCCTCATGATCTCAGTACGCTCACGAAGCATTTGAGCGATACGATCCACATCGGAGAAAGTAAGAGCGAAGCGTACCGATTGCGCATTAGTCCTGATAAGTTCCTTAAGGTTCAAACAAAGTCAAAATTTTTCAAAGCGAATGTGATGAATACGCACGAATGCGACTTCATGATGGCAACTAATTCCATCATCGGGTAAGTTTGCGCTCAGTTCTTACAATAATAATATTATTTAATGGTATCATGGTCATTATTATTTTTTAACTGGTGACTCTAAATTCTAAATGGTCTAACTTTAGATGAGATAAGCGATTATGCATACTGAAAAGTACATAGAAGACGAGGTAATCTCATTATACCATATCGTATTTCATGAAAATGATATTTGATATTTGAATGAATCATGATGTTTAGGCGAAAAAAATAATTCGTGAATCAGAATATCATGAAAATATTTCTTTGGTACTAAAAATTTAACCAACTCTCACATAATTTCTTATCTAATCGTAAGACAAGAATGTGACTATATTAACTTAATATTTCATTTTATTCACAATTTTTAAATTACACTTAATTTTTGTTGTATTTTTGTACTTTATGTCAACTGATTTGCTTTTCGCTTTAATACTATCTTATATATATAACATTTCTTTAACATAACAAATATATACAAGTACTTATTAATTGTCTTATCATATTAGCACTAATGCTTGTCTGAGCACAAAAGTGACACAATTTTAGCACTGCATACAGTTTGATATATAAAATACATAGGATGATAAAAAATCTATTATAATTTTTTTTTCTAAAAATGAAAAAAAATTATAATCGTTTTTTGATCATGAATAAAATCAAATTATTTCCATTGCAAATAAATTCTGTTTAAATTTTTAAATTAGAACGTTTTTAGTTTGTAAAGAAATTATACTTTTAATAATAAAATTATTTAAGTATCTTTGCACAATAGTTAAATATAAAATATTTATATTTTAACTAGTTGTTTCAGTTTTTAATCATTAAGCTTAAGAAAGAAAAAAAGTATATAATTACTCATGTATAGAACTCATGTGTTCTTCCGTTTATTTGCACCAATTTATTAATTTCAGTCCATTAAGTCAAAAAGTTATTTTACGTTTCATAGTATTACAGTATAACTACATACTTGGTTTGCAATGAGTTTGCAAAGGGCACAACATTTGCATGTAAATTAATAGGATTTCTTATTGGTGTTGGAGATCTGGCCACTCTTGAACTATTGCCTTTCACCATAACTTGGTTCTATGTGTATTTCAGTTTATTTTTAATGTCTGAACCCATTGACGACATACACCACATATTAACTTTGCTCAGGAAGGTCTAACAATGTAACATTACACATGATTTATTTATGTAATTTATTTTTGGCGACAGTAACGATGTTTGTATGGATATGGTCAGGGTTTAAGCGCACAACACACCATTTGCTTGTTGCTGTACTCATGCTTCAAGAAATTCATCACAATGTCACTCGAGATCTTTCCATTAATTTTCATCTTGAAATTATCATCTTGAAATTATCATCTTGAATTTATTTGAAGGGCTCGCATAACACTAAAGAAAAATAAAAGCTTTTTGTAAAATTTAGGACATACATAAATTAAAATATATAGAGATGTAGTTTTTTATTCAATTTCTTTCTTAAATTAAATTAAATTTAATTTTAAATTGTTAATTACTTTTAGCACAGTAGTTTTTAAAACGTTAATATGAAGAAAATTATTCAAGTTTTGTACACATTGTATATTTAAACCTAATGAATTGTACACATCTAAATTGCAATCTAATATATAAAGTATTATGTAATACTTTACATATCAGATTGTAGACTCGAAAATGTTTGTATTAATTCAATGGGATTATAATTGTTTTACTTACATAATCTCACATTTAAGCATTTAACGGAAAATAAGATTTGCAATTTTGATAGGATAAATCACACATTTACGCTAATATTTATATTTATGTATGAATAAAGTATTAACATAGCTTGAACGCAATGAAGGACTATCAATGAAAAATGTATCATATTAAATCTAACTTCCAGAGTGTTTTTTGTTTGGAATCTCTTTGTATTTGAATTATGTTTTAAAAAATGTACGTACAGTAAATACAACGGCATATATGTTCATTGGTAAATAATCTTAGTTCAGCATATATATCGTTTAGCTGTTTCGCAGCAGTTTAATTACTCTCTTTTTTGATGACTCTTTTATAAATGATGAAGCAGATAACATTTTTGTTCTTTATTGTATTGAATATTTGGAATAATTAACTTTATCTACAGGTTTACAATTCAGATTATAATATATATAAGAATATTACAGATATCAGATGTAAAGCAATCGTTTTTTAAATGAATGCAATATTTTATAGTAATTGTATAACAGTTTCATTCTGTAAGTCTTCTAGACAGAACTGATATTGTAATGCATATAGAAAATTTTTTAAACTAAAATTTAGATACTGTCTCTGCTTCTTAAAGTCAAAGGATAACGCATAAGTAAGTCAATTGTGATGTCGATGAAGAGAGAAGATTAAGCTGATATGAAATTTGTTGGATTTTTATAAATTATGCTTAGTCTTAGGCTAAAGAGATGCAGCTAACTGGCAAGTTCATGTGTTGTTTTGTTTTTCTTGTCCATAATAGGGACAATGACTTAATGCCTATTGAGGGTGGTCAGCTTTCCAACAACAAAGTGTGCTCAGGACACTCTAGCAACCGTTGTGCGAATAATAGTAATAATAATAACGGTAACAATAACAATAACGTGGGTGGCCCGCTGATGTCCGTCGCGCATCTGAACGGTCAAGTGAGTGGTATCAGTGCTCGCGGTATGGCGACGGCCGCTACGTCGTCGAACTCGATCGCCTTTAGCACGGGGGGTGCCGGCAGCGGTGGCGGCGGTGGCGGTGGCAGTGACTCGTGCAACCCCCTAACGTCGCTAAGCACGTCAGCCGGCAATCCGTTCAACCATTATTCGGGGAACATGGACCTGGAATTCGAGCTCTTCCCCAGTTCCACATGGGACTTGGATAGTAGCGCCGGGTGGACGGATAGGCCGGAATCGAGAGCAAGCGGGCCACCAAACTCACGACCACCTTCCCAGCCATCCCCGACATCACCGAGCCCTCAGGGAACCTTCTCTAACTCGGCGTTAATGCCTATGGGCAGTCTTAGCCCAAGCACGGTCTGCGTCGCACCCACCTTCAGTAATTCGTTCCCCTTCAGTCCCCTTCAGGAGACCACGCAGACGGCCACGTTGAGCAACGCTGCCAGCACCAACGGCAGCGGCAGCGCCAGCGGTAGCAGTATCAGCAGCGGCATCGGTGGCGTCGGCAATAACATCGCCACGACGACCGTCAAACGAACGGAGGAGAACAGCAAGAGCGGCTGTTCTACTAGCAACAATAGTGGCAGTGGTGCCATGGACAATGCGATCACGAGGACCAGCAGCACTGCCGTCACAGCGATCGAGACTCAGAACAATAGTGTTGTGTCCACCGAGTCCGGTAGGCTCAGAAACTTATTGACGAAGGGCCCAAGCGCTAGTGAGGATAGCCAGGACAATACTAACAACGATCCGGATAATCAGAAGCATCGGATATTGAAGATCCTGTTGAACCAGCAGGACGAGGACGACTATCATTCGGAGCATAAAGTGCGTACGAGTCCTAGCAACATGCCAAAGCCGAGCATGGAGCACTCCAAATCATCGCTCGGAAATAACATGTTATTGCAGGTAAGTCGACCGTTCGTAATTGACCATTGGAAATGTTAATATGTTAAAGAGGAGGATCCATCAAGGGAAGGGTGAAAATGATCAAAACATCAATTATGGATTATGATTTGATCGTTTTATTTAAAAAATTATAATTTTATCAAAAATTACGAACAATTTTAAAGTTGCAAAAAATTGACTTTTTTGAAACTATAATTAAAACTCAGATAAAATTTATTTAGAAAAATATATTGATTAAAATACAGCCAACCGTATAAGAAAAAGAAGATGATTCAAATATTAATCCAATGATGAGAAAAGGAATATAAAGATAAGGAACATAAAAAGAAGTATAAAGAAATTAGTTTTACTCTATAGGTAGAAATAGACAGGACGCGTCAAGCGTCAAGCGACGAGCAGCAAACCAATCAGCGAGGCGATATTCACAGTGGCGTAGAAAATATCGCCTCGCTGATTGGTTCCTGCTCGCTGCTTGACGCTTGACGCGTCCTGTCTGTTTCTACCTTATGATTTCACAATTGCACCTTCTGCCTCAGGACTGTATATTTGATATGAAGTTGTTAAGTGTCTCTTGTTTTTCATTTTGTTATTTTATTATTCGATTGAGAGAAATTAGAAATTTGTTAGTTTTGAATTTTACAGCTGTTAAATTTTTTTTCTATCAAAAAAATCGTACATTTGACGGATTTCCTTTTTTCTTTAATTCTCACAACTACTCTTCTCTCTTTTTTGTGTTTAAAGTTATTAAACGAGAAAAATGACGACGAGGATGACGAGACACGTTCCGGGGGGAAGAAAAGAAATGAACTCCTGCATCAGCTAATGAAAGATCAAGACGAAGTTGAGACGAGAAAGTTACCGGAACCGCAGGTACGTCTCATATTGCAGCTGGAAATCAAAATATATAACTAAGCACGTAAAAGAAATAAGGCATAAGAAATGAAATGAGAGAATAATGGTTCTAAAATGTACGATAAGATAAATAATATAAGATAAAGTGGATGAGTTAGCTTTTACATACTTTACATACTTTACGATCTACATTATTATACGTCACATGAACAAAATATGATAATGTAGATCGTAATGGACCTTTTGAAAAAATTGAAAAAGTGAAAATTTTTTCTTTTTTGGTGCTTTTAACTAATTATGTAACATCATCGACTGTTGCAATAAATATTACCACATGCCTCGGTGGTCGAACTGGCTACGAGGGAGGTCCAGGTTCAAATCCTGGCTGAGGTAATATTTTTCGTAACAAATTCTTTATATTAAATTAATTTAATTCACTTTAGTAGGACCAAATCCATGGTCGAAAAAGCGTCGCAAATTGCGATATATTAATTTAAATTAAATTGGCTAGTAGTGTTGAAACAAATCTCTTCTGTAGTTTTTCTTTTTTCTTTTTTTTTCGGGATGGGATGGGGAGGGGGGATCTTACAGATGCTTGTAAGCATCATTATCATTGTGATATTACTTTTCTGGTTTCAAGAACTACGTTTTAAGTCCGAAAGTAACGGCGCGTAGTTTAAAAGAACTAGAAAAATCACACATAAAATATTAATGAGCACTAAGATCTGCTATGACCGTATTTGGCCGATCTCGATTTTAATTGATTGTTACACTTTGCGGTCTTGTAATTATATTGTTCTTTTTTTTTGTTTTTGGCCATTCACGTTTTTCGAACTGAACGCTTTTAATGCGATAACGGTTGCTAACGGATTTCAGATATAGTTTAGTTTGGATTTTAATATTGATAAAGCATTGCGTCGCACAGCTGCGATAACTTTTGTTAGGTTTTGTGAAAATTACGTAAAAATATGTGGAATGATACTGTGTTCGTGACGAGATCAAAATCCATAAAGAAGAACTTCGACCATAAATATGTGACTGTTAATGGCTTGTACTATAGCAAAATGAAGCGACAAATCAGAGTTAGTATTCGTTTAATATTCGTCCGTTATTTGTCGCCTACAAGAAAAAGATCTATTGGATACATAATAAAGAAGTGAGTGGGGGAAAAGGGAAGAAGGGATGCGAGGAAGGGAAGGGAGCGAAGTAGAATAGTAATGGAAGGGAGGATTGTCGTAGAAAAAGGGAAGCGACTGAATCATTGTGTCTTCAGAAAATTCAGGAGAACGATTCTCTCTTGCGGAGTCTTGGATTCCGGAATACTACGCCGTCTCCGTCGCAGTCAGGTGATCACATCGGTCTTGGAAATACGACGCAGATAGGCCAGAAGAGACCAGGGGAGGATGGCGATTTAAACATAGCCGTGAAACGGCCTGTGGACGGCTCGCATCAGGTGTCTTCTTCGGGAACGAGCTCCTCGAGTAATGCAACGAGCAAGCTGTGGGAGAAGAATAAAATGTTGGCGTCCTTGTTAGCGAAACAGCCGCCGCAACCAACGAATATCCCACCGATTCCCGCGTCTGTGATATCGGCAACGCCACAGGTATGACTCAAACAAATTTTTTTTATTTATTTTGTCAATAAAAAAAAACACATGCATCATGATACAGGGCTATATGAAGTCTAATGAGCATTATTCCGAATTTTGTTTGTACTTTGTGCTTCTTGATAACAAGTCAGTTGCTAGGCCGTTAGTAGTTAGTATAGCCTTGACATAGTTGGGGAAGGGGAAAAAGGCCAAGGCATACGAATTATTTACCTGCTCCATTGTGTTGGGAAACAAACTTTTTCTTAGCTCAGGTTGAAATATCAATGAGTGAGCTACGTTCAACAGAAAAAGTAGCTTAGTAACTGTTGTAAGGTTTTTTAATATTATTGGTTTCTTGCCCTTAGTTCCTCGCTGCTGGATCTAAGTATACAGCGTATCCGATAATTATTGATACACCGCTTGTGTGTCGGTAGAACGTGCGAAACTGAATATAAAAGTCCTTTTGCAATTTTTGCAATAATTATCGAGTAATTATTGAATAATTACACTGTTCGACAAAAAATTATTTTTTCTTCTCCGAAGTGCCATAACCCTTTGAAGTACACATTTATTTTTACTGTTAATTTACAGGCAACCTATGTACTTATAAGTTTTTTGGGTTGCTGATTACGAATCTGAGGTCGAAATTCAGAAATTCAAAATGGCGGATTTAATTTTACGCAAATCGCTTAAATTTTCGCAATTCAGGCCCGCCATTTTGGATCCGCCATTATGAATTATTGAATTTCGACCTCAGATTCGTAATCAGCGAAAAATCTCAAGTATGCAAGTTTTATGACGATATTACGTATAGATTACTGTAAAATTTTTTTTTAAATATGCAATTTTTCACAATTTATTTATTTATAGCATGGTTATAACTAATAAAATGTGATTCTTCACATTTTTTATATATATGTTTGTCAACATCTTATAGATCTTAAAAGTACAAAAAATCTGGATCGAAAACATAGTTTAAATAATTAAAAATGGTTTAAATAATTAAAAATAGTTTAAATAATTAAAAATGAAGAAAAAAAGGTGGGATTGTGGGATCCCACCATGCTTCAAAGGGTTAATACATTACTTAAGGGCCATGGTCTTGAGGCCAATTCTACAATAGAGTCGTAAGTCGTAAGCTGTAAGAAATTGACCAATCACAGGCGAATGCGAGGAGAATAATCGACTATGATTGATCAATTTCTTACGACTTACGACATACGACTCTATTGTAGAACCGGCTTAAGCGGTGTCTACAATAGAGTCGTATGTAGTAAGCCGTAAGAAATTAATCAATCAGCCGATTATTCTTTTCATTTCTAGCATCGTAGACACAAGGCTTAAAAATCGGTCCGAGATTTCGCATGGAGAGAGCAGTGACCAATCGCATTTAAACAATTCGGCGAATTCATCAATGCGATTGGTCAATTTTCTCACCGTTTGAAATCTTGGGTCGATTTCTAGCATCGTGGACACAAGTGGTCTGTTCTTTGTTGCTGCACTTCTGAACTAGTGCAATAAGTTAGAATGAGACAATCCGTCTGTTCTTTTTAGCTGCACTGTTGAATTGGTGCAATAAGTTAGAATGAGACAAATATATATTTTTTCACTCTAACTTATTGCACCAGTTCAGCAGTGCAGCTAAAAAGAACTTACAGACCTAAATATATTTTCTTT
>NJRP01000008.1:2213675-2253075 GCA_003063835.1 Aphaenogaster floridana | reverse complement strand
GCATGGAGAGAGCAGTGACCAATCGCATTTAAACAATTCGGCGAATTCATCAATGCGATTGGTCAATTTTCTCACCGTTTGAAATCTTGGGTCGATTTCTAGCATCGTGGACACAAGTGGTCTGTTCTTTGTTGCTGCACTTCTGAACTAGTGCAATAAGTTAGAATGAGACAATCCGTCTGTTCTTTTTAGCTGCACTGTTGAACTGGTGCAATAAGTTAGAATGAGACAAATATATATTTTTTCACTCTAACTTATTGCACCAGTTCAGCAGTGCAGCTAAAAAGAACTTACAGACCTAAATATATTTTCTTTTATTCTAACTTATTGCACTAGTTCAGAAGTGCAGCGACAAAGAACAGACCAAAGGCTTTAGGCCCTGCGCACAATGGAGGAATATTAGATATTAGGAATAGGAATTAGAATTTTAGAATCAGTTTCCTCAATGAACACTATAGATAAATGATAAGTTACCTTGTGTTTCGTATAACACAATGTCTTATATCTTATGTCTTATATCTTATTAATATCCATTGTGCATTACGTTCAATATTTATTAAGGAAATTGATTCTAAAATTTTAATATCTTAATATCTAATATTCCTCCATTGTGCGCAGGGCCTAACATACAGGTCCTGCAACTCCAGGGTGTCTAGCGGTCAGGGAAATCTGGAAAACCGAGAATTGTCAGGGGATTTTATAAATCTGGAAATGTCAGGAAAGGTCAGGAAATTTTACGATTTATCTGGTTTTTTTCACACCGTTTCACATTTTTTCTTAATAATTTGAAATTTTGTAAAAAATAATTGTGAACTTGTCCCTGGCTCTCAGTACGCTAATTTTCTGTTTTGCTAAAAATCGATTTACTATAGACTCGATTTACTATAGTGTTCGGTAATTTATATTTTCATCATCATATTATTTTATTTTAATGTGTTCAACAGAGACAAAACTGTATAAGAGATGAATTACCAAAGAGCCCTATCTGTACGACGAAAGTTGTTGTGTGATCGCTAGGTGTCAATGTAGATGGTATAATTGCTTTGAATTTTTGCTTTTTTAAATTCCGAACTTTTTCAAAATCCTATTTGTTTCCTGACAAAAATATCTCTTCGTGATTTAACATTTAATTGACTTACTATACAGATGTACGCAAATTATGCATTTTGAAAAAAGTAATATTAAAGAATCAGGGAAAAATTAAATCCAGGTCCTGGAAAACCTGAAAAAGTCAGGGAATTTTTTTCATTGAGTCTGCTGGACACTCTGAACTCGCCCAACTTTCCCACACAGCACACTTTATCCTGGGTTGCGTTCCAAAACTCTACTCTGTTAACTAAAACTCTATAGCATACGTAACGTAAACTATAGATTTTTAGTTACTGTAGTACGTTTTGGAACGCACCCTTGAGGATATCCCAGAATGATCCACATGTCCAATTGGACATAATGCGATCCCATGGAGATCCTACGGTTATTGAGATATCCCTCGGATATCTAGTGGATATCGCAATATCGTGTGCTGTGTGGGTTTAGTGGTGGAGGTGTGTCGCTTAGGTCTGGTTTTTCATTATCTGGTTAACTTGTGGTTTAGAATTTTGACCGCATTTGAACAAGTGGCCGAATTGTCAAATGCGGTAAAAATCCTAAACCACAAGTTAACCGGATAATGAAAAACCGGGTCTCACGTCCATTTCCACTAATGTAGATTAACTTTAATCTCGGTTTAACTTACTCTTTATCTCTTTCTAATTCTTAGAACTAAGAAAAGATAAAGAGTAAATTAAACCGAGATTAAAGTTAATCTACATTGGTGGAAATGGATATTAATGAGGCAATCGGTTGTAGATTCTAGCCACTAGGGTCTTTGTGAACGGGTAATGCTAGAGTGGGTATAAAGAGAGTGTCGCCAATGGGTGGATTCCGTAAAGCGCATATGCGCGCATTTTTCTATAGTAAACGTTACGTATGCTATAGATATATGCGCGCATATGCGCTTTACGAAATCCACCAAATGTATGTTCCTAATGCTGATTGGTCCGCCATATTTTCAATTTTCTTTAATATGATTGGTTTATACCCTTAGATCTCCAGGAGGAACCAATCATATTAAAGCTGCTTTTGACAGAAAATGGCGACTTCCGGATAATTGGCGACACTCTCTTTATACTCACTCTAGTAATGCCGGCAAACGTAATCAACAAATTCAAGTTCTATTGCGTGATTGTCGTAGCCACGTTATAAAGCTATCCTTGAAAATTGATTTTGGTTTACGTAACGTTAAATTGGTTTTTACGATCAAATCGGTAATAAAGTGTTGGGCACATAGACATATGCTAAGACTCCATATATGCGATGAGCTCCGGCAAACGCATGCGGTGACCAATCAGGAGCCAGGCACTTGCCGCAGTTTGCCGGACCCCGACCTGCGCCTGGCTCCTGATTGGCCACCGCATGCGTTTGCCGGAGCTCACCACATATATGGAGTCTTAGCATTAGTATAACTAGACCGAGCGTGCGGCGCCAGCCTGGGCGGCACGTGCGAGAGAGAGAATTGCCGAGCCTGGGCTTTTCTTCTCTATCTAACAGAAGAAGTTAGACAGAGAAGAGAAGCCCAGGCTCGGCAATTCTCTCTCTCGCACGTGCGGGCTATAGCTATCCTTTGTTAGCATATGGCACGCTCGGCTAGTTATACTATGAGTGTTTTCCAGCAAGCGACACAAGTCGACACAAACGTCGTTCTATCTTTCTTGACATTCAATGAGTAACAAAGATAGAATGACACTTGTGTCGACTTATGTTGTTTGCTGGAAAGCACCCTATGTCTATGGTTGGGCACAAGGCATTATTCTACCGCAATGCCTCCCGTGGCGGCAAAGCGAAACTGCTTTATATGCGAACCACCCCCTCCATCACCGAAGTTTCTAGACCTGTATTTAAGACCGTGATAAGAAAGAGGAGCTTCCTTTCCACGAGGAGATTTAATCTGGATCAGCTGATCCTATTTTATCGTGGTACTGTGGCCTTCTTATTAGGGCTGGATATTCATTTCGGAATGAAGAAGAAGAAGAAGATCATGGTAAGGATCATGGCACACGGAAAAACGTAAGCAGTAAATAACATAAGCAGTAACAAATCAAAATGTTTATTTTTTTACTGCTTATGTTTTTGTATGTACCACTGGTTTAATAGCATGTATTACTCAAAATTTGTACACTTGAACTATTCTTGACAGCTAATTTCAAATTACAATTATTTATTTGATGCCATGTATTTAAGCGTGTATTTCTTGTACTGTAGATTATACAGAAAGTCTAACATAACATACATAATTTGATGAAAATAAGACATACGATCAAAAACTAAAATTTATTTGAAAGCTCTTGAATTATACTTTTAGATGCCGTTGGCTTTATTTAGAATCAATAACAATATTTCTTTTCTACCATACAAAAATGTTGAAAATAGCTAAAAACGCCATTTTTGGCTCATTTCACCTCAAACTAATGGTCTGTTCTTTTTCGCTGTACTTCTGAACTAGTGCAATAAGTTAGAATGAAAGAAAATATATTTGTCTGATTCTAACTTATTGCACTAGTTTAGAAGTGCAGCGAAAAATAACAGACCAAAGAAATCCTGACGTGTGCTACGCAAATTCTGATGATGGCATCGTGTTCAGCGCGAAAAAATATTCTAATGGGAATGTACTATGGCGCTTCGGAGAGAATTTGGTGTTGAACAGTGTTATTAAATATTAAGCCACTAAAGTCAACTAGGGTTTGTTTAAGATTATTTAGAGATTATTTAAATTTTAACCAAAAAATATATTGTGATAAATACAATCATAAAATATAAAAAATTATTTACGTAATAAGATCGGAAAGTTGAACTAACCACGAAAGATTCGACATGTTGCCGCAATTTTACTTTCGCCTGGCGAATATTTAAATACAAATGATAGTATAAATTTCTGATGATATTTATACTATGCATAATGCATATTGGACAAGATATGTTTCAATTTTCAAACAAAGTTAGACCTGAAAGGGTTAAAATAAAACATAAGAAATATTATTTGAATTTTCTGGATAATAATTATAATTGATCTTTTAATTAGGACAAGCTGCCTCGCTTAAAACAGCAGCAGCAGCAGCAGCAGCAGCAACAACAACAGCAGCAGTCGCAACAGCAACAACCGCAACCACAACAGCAGCCTTGGACCGGTGGCAGTATGCAAGTTGGTAATAATGCGATCACAACGACTGCGACGTCGGCGCGTCCTCTCCAAAGCCAGTCGAGACAACTACCTCGTCAAGCAACCAATACCTACCTCAGTCATATGCTAAGTCAGGTGAGCGCAACTTAATCTAATTTAATGAACATTGAAAATCGTAAATTAACACTTTAACGGTTTAAAAACCGTTCGCTATGTGCAGAACATAATCGTATATATATACAGCTTTCCCATTTTAACGGTCACTTTTCATAAATAAAGTATTATTTTTCAAGGTGCAAATATGCGCCTTCTATAGCCAAAGGATTAATAAAAAATAATTAAATTTTTGCTGTATATATTCTTATTGACTGAATCGTCGTCTTAGGCAATATTTTTAAACATATATTTTCCGTGCAGCAAAGGCCCCAAATGGGACCGATCGAGTCCGAATTTGCACCTAGCGGAGAATATCGTCAGACTAGCAACGATCCAACCAACTGGGATAATCAATCATCGGATCCGGATCTCTCGGAAATTTTGGATCAAGTTATCGAGTTTGTCCCAGACGATGCTATCACGAGTAATTACAGCAATATGTTAAACGATATACATTAATCTTTTGATTGCCTAATTTTACAGATACGATATGTTACAATTATATTTCAATATAATTGTAAATTTTTACAATGTCTCTTTATGTAATATTATATTTAAATTTTATTGCATGAAGCTCCAATGAATCATTTATACGAATCTAAAATTGTGTATCTTATGAACACATATCTAAACTTTCGTTGTCGCTCCGCATACTAAACAAATCCAAATTTTACTGGCATTTTTTACTATACAATATTACTTGGCTTTAGTATATACATGACTCGCTTTAGCTTCAATACGACTTGCGAAATAACGATAGATTCGAGTAACTTTGTAACTGTTTTAGGAACAATCAATTTTCTGCGAGGAATAATAATGCAGCCAATCATGTGTGGCAGCGAAAGTAATTATATTATCATAAAAATTATATTTTTTAATTTAATAGATTCGTTTATGATCTTTTGAGTAAATCTTCTAGATGTTATCGAAGTGCCGCAAAACAACGCCATGAACGAGACAATGGCAATTGACGCTATTCAGAAGACGTTGATGTTGTGCGAAACTGCCGTGAATTCGACGTCTTCCAGTATAACTATGCCTGGCACACCTCCAGCCTATTCTACTGCGGTAAGTTTTCTTCTTCAATCAAGTCGCTTATTTTGGATTAATCTTGCCCATCCTTTTTAAATCATTTCTCGATTTATATTGTGTCATTTTATGACGAAATTATAAGTCGTTGAATTTTGTTGTAGTTGGGAACCACACCTGTGACGACTAGTCACAATTACCAGCCACCTCCTATGTACCAACAGCCCAGGATGAGGTTTAACACTCAGCCAGGCATTAGGCAGACCGGCCAGTTTGCGCAGTTGCAGTTGCAACAGCAACGTTCTAAGCTTATACAGCAGCAGCAACAGCAGCAACAGCAGCAGCAACAGAAGCAACGATTATTGCAACAACAGCAGCAACAGCAGTTGCTTATCCCATCGAATGCCACTGCGACGGAACAAATTAGCAGCGGCATTCATAACATCGACAACCTTTTGAACAATACCGTTGCGCCGCCGAATGTGTCGTTGCAGGTAATATAGTTTATCACGAAAGCACAAGAAATAAAAAATGAGGAGAGAAATTAAAAATATAAAATTATTAAAGAAACTTCTTGCTCCCTTGATTTTTATATCAAATAATAATGAATGATATCTGAGATTTTAAAGTCAAATTGTGCAAAACATAATTCTTCGCAATTTTTGATAGATTGCATTTAACTCATTTCTAATAAAAATCTTGACTGCTATACTTTGTATCCAAAAGATGCAAAATAACTGCTACAAATGTGCAATGTTTTTTTTTATTTAGCGGTCGAGTGTCCCAGATTCACAAGTTTCTCCAGGCTATGGGGGATCCGTCCAGATGGCTTCTGGTCACCGACTCGCTCACTCGTATTCCCATCCATCAACGATACCACAGCAGTAAGTATCTTGTTATGTTAGGCACCCCGACTGTTTATTCAGTGCGAGGTGCTTAACATGGTTCTAAATTACAGATCTTATCACATGGTTTCTTTTTTGTTACAGCCACATTGTGAATAACAATTTTAACAGTGGTCAACAAGTGTCCGCCGCGGCGAGGCTCTCGCCACATTCTCCGGCCGGTATACTGTCGTTTTCTCACCCACAACCATTATCGCCACGAGTGGCACAAGTGAGTGCGAAAATATTGTTATTGCATCATTAACACAATAAAACAAAAAATACTTGTATAAGTTGTTTTTAGAAACGTTAGTTAGAATTAATTGAGGCTTAATTATTTTATTTAAAAGATAGAAACATGCAAAAGCTTTAACCAATTTATGTGAATAATTATGCTAGCTAAGTGTTAATGCAACGCATAAAAACTACAAGCTTGAATTATTATACGTTAGATTTCTACTCATATTTTATAATACGATACATATATTGTTTCTTCCTGTTTTTAATTTTTTTATATTCGACATTTCTTATCAATATCTTATCTATTATATATCTATTATCATTATCTTATCATTTTCTTATCTATATCTTTATTTCTGTGAATATTTTTATACGTTTGCACGATATATGCGCCAGGGCAATTACGGCAACACACCGAGATTATTCAACGTGAACCAGGTGAGGCCGCAACAGCAAGTCACGGCACAACAGCAGTTACAACAGCAACAACAACGATCGATGCCTTCGCCAGGAACGGCAGCCTCCGCCCGGCAATCCCCGTTTCCTGCTGAAGCGTTTCCTCCACCGACGTCGCCCACGGCCAGCCAGTTTCCACCGGGTCCCAATACCGGTGCACCTAATCCGTCGGCCCAGTATCGGCTGCAACGGACCACGTCTACGCCTTCTGCTACGACTCAGTTGCCAGGTATGTATTGGTTTCTCGTGCTAACAGATCGTCGAACTGGAGTGATTGTTATTGCTCCGTTTTAACGTTAAAAGATAATTAGGATTTTCTCAGTTAAAATAATCAGAGCCGGTTGTGAAGAAAAAGAGAAAAGGAATTGGTTTTATGACCATATAGGAAACATTGTCTTGAATTTGCAACTATGAGAGATGTTTAGATAATATTGATTAGAAATATATATAAAGAATTTAGGATGTACTGATAATTAAATAGATAATTATACTTGAGTATTTCATTGTTTAGTAACAATGAAATGATAGGAAAATACAGGATCTTATATTATGCGATGTGCGAAAGAACGATGTATCATATATTTAGTTATAAGATTAGGAATATAAGCATCGTTGAAAAGTCGTTTTACCGTGCCAACGTGTTTTTTTAAAATTGTATTTATTTTAGTTGATTTAACTACGTTGAAAATTTGATAGTTTTTAAAAAGAATTTTCTTGACAATTAAAAAGATTTTCGTTACTGTTTATTATATTCTTTGTTTAACTGTGCTTCAGGTATAATTTTTAATATTGGTAAATCGACTTCTCTACAAAGTATTCGGATTAATATAATGTTATTTAATGTTTAAGTCATAACATGATTCACGGTCATGTTTTTTGTCACTTATTAATAAGAAGGTTTACTGCGTGTCTTAAACAGGCGGTTATATTTATTTTAGTACACTTAAACATATTTACTCGATTTCGCTTTGTTCGCGGGTAATAGCAAAGATACTCTTGAGTAAGTATTTGCGTACTAGTTTTTATGTAGAAGCTCGTTGAGCTGATTTTTACAAAGCCAATATGCGATTTAATATATAATTATACGCGCGATGGAAGCTGTGATTAAAATATACGAAAGATTTTGTTCCGAAGTCGGTAAGTATGTGCAGATTAAGATTGACTTTTGTTTAATCTACTAAACTGTGGAAGCCGTGCGTAGATTAGTCGGGTATGCGCATAGACTTTATTAGTATTTTTTTTATGCCTGTATCTCTCGATGTTTTTCTGTGAATAGAATTTCGTAATATTGTGTCATACAAATTCTCTATAGAAGGAAAGCGTAACTCTGAGTAATGTAGCAGATTTTGCATAATTTGTGATTTAATCTTTTAATAATTTATGATTGGAGCGATGTGTTATACTAGAAATTGAAACGCTTTCTTATCTCATAATTTTTTTATCTATTGTCTCTCAAGCAGAAAGAACCTTATAATTCTGTTTCTTCACGGAATTTAGTTTCAATAAATTTTTTTTTTAACATGAACTTAACATTTCAATATAATTCTGGGATTTAAAATACTTTAATAAATTGATTGAGATTAATATATTTCATTATATATAACAGTTAATTTTAAAAAAATATAAAGAATTTTTAACTGTTTTCATTATCAAACATTGAAAAATATTTATTGCAAAATTTTAATCGCCTTTAATTATATATATATATATATATATGACTGTCCATGTAATATTTACTGGCGATTCTTTGCGAATATGAGATCCAACAAAAATAGCATTGTGTCGAGAGACCTATTTATTAACAATCTCGGAAACACAAGAGTTTTATTTATTTGGCATACGACTGTATCTGCTTTTAACTTTCGGC
This sequence comes from Aphaenogaster floridana, assembly GCA_003063835.1. NCBI lineage: Eukaryota > Metazoa > Arthropoda > Insecta > Hymenoptera > Formicidae > Aphaenogaster > Aphaenogaster floridana. The sequence continues at coordinate 2,244,227 of NJRP01000008.1, read as the reverse complement.
TAGCGGAACTGAAACCCGCTTTCCGGGTGCATCAATCATTCAGCCGGTTGTTTAATTTATTCAATATATAGATTTCGATCTCGATATTATGTGCTATTGACGATGAGCGCTGGCATGAAAGCGAAATAGAAGCGTTTAAATGTTCGGTAAGGCTGGCGAAGGGCAACCCGGGTATACACGATTGATGTTGCAGGTGGAATTGGCTCACCTCGGCACTACGGCGGCGTGAGTAAGGAACAACCTCTTCTTTCACCTAGTCATTCACACTCGGCTTGTCCGGCAACACCTACCCATAATCAACATAACGCCACCAATACACAACACTTCTCGAGCCAACAACATACCCCCATGATATACCAACACACCAATGCCAACACTCTCAACACGGCAGACATGCAGAACAGTCAGTTCTGTTACGATCGGTCGTCAGTACCGCTCTATCCGTCTGGCGGGGAGACGCAAGATGCCAGGTCACTGCCTTCCGGTAATCCTGTCAATCACCAAATGGGTGGTAAGTCATGTGACTTCTTTATGTCATGTGACACTTCATTATCATCATCACGACCCTGTGGTTCCTGGTCAAAAGATAATAATCCTCGTCGTTACTGTCCCTACGACAATCTATATTATTACAACCAAAAAAATCATCGCTACAAGCAGCAACGGCAGTCTTAGCGGATGCAAAGCATGTATTGGGTGTTTGGAAACATGTAAATCTCTCTCTCTATCTTCTTCTCCTTTTTCTCATTTTTCCTTTTTAATGATATTCATCGAGATGTTCACGATGTAAACGCTTCGGGTATTCGTTTTTTTATTACTCGATATATCCCAAAGAATATTTATTAGTATGCCTTACAACTTAGTGAAAGAAGTAATCCATCTATTTCACTGTTTGACATAAGAGAGAAGAATATTTGATAATTCCAATGTTCAAAGGATTAATTTCATGTTAGCAGTTGCTATATTTATTGCGTATTGATATATTCTACTTTTCATATCGGAAACATTTTTTAATTTAACCGAGAAGATAATCTAAATTTAAAAATTCAATTTTTATATATAATTATACGTCAAATATATTATATAATTATATGTTATTATATAACATATAGGCCCGTATTCTGTACCCTCTTTTATCGATAAAAGTGCCTTAAATGTGGTTTCTCAGCCAATCAGGTGGCTTCTAAGCCTCTTTTAGAGGCACTTTTATTAATAAAAGAGGGGGCAGAATACGGGGTATAATATATAATAATTATATATGTGTTATATAATAACATAATATATTATATAATTTATATGATGTTACAGTCTAATATTGTTGCATCCGCGTGTGCCAGTGCAACAATATAAATTATATTAGTTGTGTAATTTAATTTTATTTAATATTTTTTTATCGACTGCTTTTTTTAAACAAAAAGCTTTTGCCATTGCGCACATTTTTTAGATTTATTGTCAGAGTTATGAGTCATTTCTTAATCTTTTGAGGGAGCTATTTTCATGTATTTAATTAAACATGAACTATTGTTTTATATAAGTATAAGAATATGTGCTAAATGTTGCATGACGCTTTTTTTATGTAATTGTAATTTCCATTAAATGTTATAACTATTATTATAATGCTCTAAATGTGATAATAATGTAAGTTGATAATAATTTACATCTTTGTGGCTATCTTGGAGGAAAATCATTTATATCAACGTACACTGTGATATATATGAACACGATTTCCATCAGATTCATCAAACGAGAGGGCTATAATTGCATTATTAATTTGTAAATATAGAGCATTCTTTGTCATTCTATGTCGACTCTTAGTATATTATATTGACCCTTAGTATGTTATATCGACCCTTTTATCACCGAGTTTTTATTGCTGCACCAAATTCGGTTTAATTCCAAATTTTTTATTGTAGATCTCCTGATAATAGGAGAATTAAGTCATAAGTGAATGCTTCTGTGATTATTATAGTTTCTATGGAATGTTTCATCTCCTCTTTCCAGGTCACATGTCTTAAAGTATATAAAACGACAAAAAATAATAGAAAGTCTTGAAGTCTTGATGATGAATACTGTCGAAAACATGCGACTGTGGAAATTGAGGTGAATCATCCGAATTGATAAATTGTGAATTTATAATAATATAGAAGAGATCTGTGTCTAACAGTGCTAATGAGCGATCATCTTGTTCTGCATTTTTTTTTCTTGCTTCATCCTGTCTCTTGTCCGCGTGATTTCAACAAGTTAGACAGTTCTTCTGATGTAGAATATAGCTGGACCTAGTTAATTTAAGAAAAATTCGTGCCTTAAATACCCTAAGTACCCTAAAATAGGTTTATACTTGTACCATATGTACTTCTGCACTATGTGTAATCCAAGCAACTATCTCTATCATAGCCCGCAAAATATATGATTTGGCATAATCATCACCTGCACCATTCACGAATATGTGCTGTGACTGAGATGACATTACGATATTGTATCACTGCGTTTGTCTCTATAAATCACGTAATATCGTAATGATACCATGTACACTCGAATTATATTGTTCGTTTTATTTTCTTGAATTACTAAAGTATTATATGTATATATATGAAGATGATATTAATATTTCGCTTTTTTAGTAATGTGTATTACTTATATAGAAATTTGTAACTTTGTACTTTGACAAACAGAAAATTTCGAGAAACAAAATTTTACCATTCACGTCATTCCTTTAATTCCTCGATTGAATAAAATCATTGCGATTAACGTCATTGAACGTAATAACGTTGAGTTATCTTGGATTATTGGGAGGTAATTCAACGTTATGGGCAGTGTTTTCCGGTTGTCATCTATATTGTCATCTAGATGCGAATTTTTCATCTAGATTTTCATCTAGATGAAAATATAAATGAAAAATTCGCATCTAGATGACAATCTAGATAATTTCATCTAGATAACGGAAAACATTGGTTATGGGTATCGTTACCATTAATCTGTCTCCGTTTGTGCATAATCGTGGACATCTTTACTTTGATAATATCAAAGGTGCCGACACGGAGTTGCGCTATATTATATCATATTGTAATTATATATATATATATCGTGATAGCAATTAAGAGATATATAGCCAAACTCCCTTAATTTTAACTCATTGGGATCAGGCAAACCTGCTGCTCTTAACTTCTCTTTCGGTTCTCACATCTAAATAGCATATGCGTAGAATGAAAATAGGCTCGTTCGGCATAGCGAATTGTTGAGTTGCTTTAATACCCAAGGCTAATTTGCTGGATCTAAAGGTAAGAATTGATTATATTTGACTTCTGCTGCACAACTATTGCCTCAGCTGAACGTGACCGATGTTGCAGTTACGTCTATGCGTGTCCATAATCTCATTAGTCATTTTCATTCTATGCATGCGTGGCAAATGCGAAATAGTGGGAGAACAGCACAAGAGAAGAAGCTCAGTTTACGGTGTATTAGTTTCGATGGCCAAGATAGGGGGAGATCGAGATTAAGATAGTTCGACTGTACACATTTTCGTAGTAATGTATCATGGTTGAAAATATTGCGTGAGCTTGCATACAAATTTTAAGAATGTTGATGCTATTAAGGTATTTATAGATACGTGAAAGACAACAATCCTGTTTTGCGTAGCGCGAGAAGCGCTGAAAGTGGCAAATGTGACGTCGGATTTATTACATCTTAATCATTCTCTCATCTCTCGGAATGGAAAGGGGAGATCACACATCTCTGTGTAATATAACATCACAATGTAAAAAAAATGGATTCAAACACCGCTTATCTGTACGTGCTGTGGAAACATTTACTAACAATGAGGCGCCTCTTTGTGTACAGTGCATCGAGCTTTCGTGATTAATATTTTTATATATTTTGCGCATTTTTTTCTCATCAACCCCATCGATCTGTCATAACGTATGCACCACTTATTTTATAAAAGATTGAAATTTTGTGATAAGTAAGTAGATAAATAGTAATTGAAAACAAAAAATTTCATCATGTCGTTCAAATGTACGATATTTTTTTTAGTTATAAGCAGTTGAAAATTAAAATTTTATTAAGTTTATTATACGAGAGTTTATTATATCTGAAAAATCCCGGAAGCTTTAAAGAAAGTTGAAATACGAAACTTTTGACTGTTCTATTTTGGGTCTCTTCGAATGTTTATTTAGTGACTTACTGCATTGGTTCCCAGCGCCTTTTCTATAGTCGGAAGTAATTTTTAAAACTGGCCTAGCTCCTTTTGAAACCGTCTAGTATCTTTCTACGTGTTTTTTCTCGAAAAATGTCCTTCAATCCTATTTTAAACCTGAGAACCTTTTGTTCGAAGGATAGTGCGATGCGGGATTTGGGAAGTAAAAGGGACGTGAAAGAATCACCATACCATCTTTGAATAAAAATTACTGGACGTAGTCCAGGTAGTGCTCTCGCATATAAGGCAGTGTCTGAAATTAGTGAAAATGATGTTTTTTCTTTATTTTCTCTAGAAAATAACTTCTCTATGTGTGAGGCGGGAACAATGCATTTAATCTCAAAAGAGACAATAGAAGACTTCGAAGAGGAGTAGAGTGATATAAAGGTCCTCTTTTCACTTATCGTACAATGCATTTTTCCAATTGTTGGTTGGCTATAGAATAGAAAATTGTTGCACACAAAAGAATTTTTTTCTTTGATTAGTCCGGAAAACTTGTACAACAAATGAAATATTAGCCCAATAGTAAGTTTCATATTTTTTATTCTTTTTTAATAATTCCGGAAATTTTTAGACCATTTCTCTTGTATATGTAGGAACTTTCCTCTTTTATATACTTATTTCTGTTTTATTTAAAAAAAAATTATTTGCCATTTGTGTGTTCAAATAGACTTTAACATAATTTTAGATTTGTCAAAATATTTAGTACTGGCGACTAACTCTCAATCTTAATAAAAAGAAAATCATAGATTCTAGAATCTATGTTGTCACAAGAGAAAGTACACCATGTATGAGACATTCTTTTTATCTTATTGAATGACAAATGGAATCATCACTGTTTTCAATCGAATTGAATTTATTATATAAGTATTCATATATGTATTTTAATTGTATTTGTCAAGATGTCGTCGCAGAATCTTTGTGCCACAAATACAGTATTCTGTATTGTGATGGACATAAAAATTTAATGAATTCGTGAGATTTTTAGCTAATTAAAATACGTAATATTAAAATCACACACGTACACACACACACTCATACACCTATACACAAATAACGCACTGATTCGAAATTGAGAACTGCGACGTGCAAAGGAAATACAATATATGTTGCGATGATGTTTTCTTCATAAAGATTTCTCTTGTTGTAGGTAATGCTAGCACCTCGGAATTTGTGCGGCAAGAATTGAGGGCGATTGTCGGTGCGCGAACGCAACAGCAGCAACAGCAGCAGCAGCAGCAACAGAGAGTGCCCAACAACCTACAGAATAATCTTTCTGGTCAAGTTTCTCAGGACGATCTTGAAGCACTTGGTCTGACATTCGAGATGCCTTCTGCAGGTATGTGCACTGGATCGCAGAAGCTTTGTTTGGCGCTGTGTTCCGAAATTTACTTCGGAATCGCATAGAAACGGCTATTCAGGAAACGATTTGCTACGAGTGAGCTCACGTAGCAAAAGTGGGGATTTCAGTGAAGCTACATTTTCTTATGATATTGATACTTTTTTCTTTCTGTTTTTTTTTATTTTGCAATGACAATTGTGCGTTGCCCGAAATTAAAATGCAGAATGATCGAATCGTATGAAGAGTTTCGCGCAGCTGTATGTTTTATGAATTTAATATCGCGCCTTTGACAGAATCAGTTATATAAGTTAATTTATAAATATACGAGTATATTAAATATATATTGTATATTATATAGATATAATTTTCTTTTGCTATTTATAAGTTACATGTTCGTTGAAGATACTTAAATGTGAGACACGTGGGTGTTGTTTATTTTCAAAATGCGAGATTTCGTAGTATGCTTTCAGCATACGCGAATCAAAAAGTTACGATCATTCGAAGGTGATTTGCCATTTCGCGATGAGGCAAGTTAAATTTAATAAGTTTGCATTTTTGTCTGCATTTACAGAGAGGCATTGCTTTTCTTCCTTTGAATTTTGTCAAACTTTAATCGTACAATCCCAATGTTAACTCCGGTCTTGCAATCCTGATATTAATCTCTCATACGACGTGAGTTTCATGAGCGAGTACTGTGAAAAAGTATTACAAGCATTTATAGTGTCCCCTCGTAGATCACGCACATTTTTCTAGATTCGTCATCGCACGCGATTACTGTTACAACTAATTACACTTGTTACAACGCATCTCCTGAGGCCCCGTGTGTTTCTCCGTGAGATCTGCATAAGAAATTTCAGAGATACGTAACGAAAGTGCCAAGCCTTAACTCTTCCAAGGTAGTTCCGAATGCACAAAGTAAATTTTGCTTTTTACATTATAAAAAAAGAAGGTAACCGAATGTGGACTTCTTGTCGCGTTTGATTGGAGCGAACGTTAAGCTGTTAACACAATAATTCGCAAAATCTTTCACGAGAGACAAAGACGAGTCCTCGGTCGATCGAGAGTCGTACGAATCCGTATCAATGTACAGGCTGAAGCACGCGCGATCACTATGCGTTATTCTCCCGCTTCTTGTAAGGAGAGGCATAATACTTTAGTTCTACAAAGACTGTGGTAACGCCTACTGTTACGATGTCCCAACTAGGTGAGGCTGTGGTTAGCGATGGCCCCGCCAAGATCTGGGGGAGCGCCGGAAGTGCCCCCTCGTCCTCCAGGGTAAGAGCCCCATTCCGACAATATATAATTACTTTTACGTTTTTTTTTTGATTTTGTTATGCTATGTCTTCCCTCTATACGCTTGGCTTCAGAACTGATTGTGCACGAAACATATTTAATGATCTCTCTCTATTTGCGCACTGAGCGTAAAACTTGTATGGGGTTACTTACTTTTTTTTTAATTTATAGCGCTCTACAAATGCATGCAAAATCGTCGTTTGACGATTACGTTTCGGCATTATCGTTACAGTACTCGCACGTGACGATAATTCTCTCGGATTTTCCGCAATAGTCGTATAGTTGGAGATTCAACTCTTGTGTATGCTAAAGTAGAACGTGCCCTGAAAAATATAGTTGAATTGAGAAGATTTGAGGGAGATAGCATTTATTTGGCGAAGCTACGAATTTCTAATCTTCTAAATTAGGGATTGGCTTTATAGTTGTAGATTTTATTCCTACTTCTTTTCCTTTCTACTACTACTTATTTCTACTTCTCTTTTTCAGTTTAATTGATCAAAGAGAAGGAAGAATTTGATTTCATAAATATAACTCTTTTTAAATTTATTTCTTAATTTTTACACAGAGTAAGCGAGTTTAAAATATGTTAATAAAAAGATTATCAAAATTCAATTCGGTGACTCTTTCGATCATCTCACAAATCTTTAAAGCTAAAAAATAGATCACGACAAATTTTTGTCTCAATCTATAAAATATATTGATGTTTATATCTTCACAAATTGAAATTTTATAATTAATTTATTTTACAACAAGCAATGTGTTACAAAATTATTTTTATACAAGTGAAAATAGAATTAACATCCGGATAATATCCCGAAAATAGAATGAATATTTGTATATTTTTTGCAAAAAGTTAAGAATTTTCTATATTTTTCTTATTAAGAAGTACGCATTGCAATAATGCATTAAATGTTATGGATGAAGACGTTTAAGTTTTACACTCAGTGTCAATGAGAAACGCTGTGTTTAGCATTAAACAAGCTGATTTTGTTACCATGCCAAATAGATTCTTATTCGAGATGGACTTTATCGAGGCTCATTAGCTAAACATGTTAATTGCCTCTACTACTGTCTGCATAATGTAACGCGTTCACAAGTTGCATTACATTTGTGCAAGGACTAATTGTACTTCTCCGGCTGCATTAACTGCGAGTAACTTTTTTTAATTTTTGTTCCATTCATGCAAGCGTATGGCTGATGCAGCGCCAGCGTAACGTTCCGCTAATTTTATCATATTTTATTAGATAAAAATAATTGGTGGAATTCTAAATGTTAGAGAAGTATGAAAAACATGTAGATCTATGAAAATTTATACGGCTGGTATAAATAAAGCTCAGGATTTTATATATTCACGTACTGAATACAAAGTTTCATCGCTTTTTTCAGTATAAATTTATTATTTAGTTTCACAATTGAAAATGTGGGAAGAGAGTTGTGTGTATATGTGTGTGTGAGTGTGTGGGTATATGAGATAATTTTTTATATTATTTTTTATTAATTAATTTTAAATAGATTTTGCTTTAACAGAATTCTGATTTAAAGTCTAACTGTTAGAGAGAAGATATACTTTTAAATATTCAAAAAAATAGGAAAAATGTATCGAATTAAAATAGTATCTAATTAAGACTTTTAAAAAGAATTGGGACACAAAAAATATGTATATCTGTGAATGAAATATTTTGTATTAAAATAGTTCAGATATTAAATAGTTTTGGAAACTATTTTACGTAAAATATAATTTTGTTAATAAATCTTCACAGTATACAAAAATTCATTTTTACAATTAATTAGTTTTCTTTTTTACTGTGACAATTATTAAATAAAATAAAATAAATTAATAAATTATCTACTAATTACTAATTGTTAAATTGAATTTTCAAATCATTTTATCTACACGAAAAAATAAATAACTGAAAACGGAGAGCAATTCTTCGCATTCGATAAATACCTGGGATTTCTCCCGTGTGCGCCGTATATGATTTTCTTTTCGATGTTTTTAAAGATTTCAGCGCAATGCATTCCCATATTGAGCGTCCATGTAGGGGACGCCAAAAAGTGTTTCCTTTCGTATCTACAGGGTGATGGTGTTGTAAGCTTCAGCTCATTCGAAGTAATCAGTAATCATACTACCATTTGTTGTATTGTATAACGTACGTCTAGTAATGCTTTTTCACAGTGAGCCAACTAGATATCTACGCGTAGTCCTTAATTTCCTTTTTTTTTCGAGAACGATTATTCTTATTGCATGAGGAAACCCGCTAATGCTACAAAGAGGAGGGTTTAGAAAGACATTCTAAATTTAAAGTTATACGATTTTCTAAATGTATGTTCTATACATCGAGTATATCATAATTATCTGTAAGAAAACTCAACTGGAACGCGATTAATTCATTAATTTAGGATCAATTGATTTTTTTAACAATAGCTTCGTGTAATTTATGCATCGTATGAATGCATGTCGAATATATATGCCTTAATCGCGTACCAAGCAGAAAAATAAAATTTATTTCCATTTAAATGATAATGTGTATCTAATAATAATATATATCATTAATATATGCGTTACAAAATTTATTATAAACATTGATCAGAAATAGTGAAACAAATCAAAGAGTACAACAATTGCTGTCCTACTGGATCTATAAAAATGAAGTCTTTTGAGTTACATTCATACTGATCGTGAAGTAAAAATATTCAATTGGCAATTAAAGGCGGAGTATTCCGTTTAAAAGATTTTACAGTAGCGATCATTGTTGTGCATTGAGATATTGGATGTGTAGTTGCTATGTGGCTTCAGATTTTTGTTCTTTAAGTTTGTCAGGGCGAAATATCGTTTGGACATAACTATTGAAAGGATTTACACATCTGAATAACGAAGACTTAGATTTCAAATGCGTGGATCCTTGCAATCCTACGAAATTCTAAACGATCATTCCATAAAAGCGTATACGCGGGTACTAAATATACGAGACACGGCTGCACCATTAATGCTGCTATTTGAAGATATTTAAATTAATATTTCGAATAAGATGGAAATATTGCAGTAGAGATTGTTAGTCATTACAGATTGACGCGATTTCAAACCGATTGTCGGAGAAATATTATTCACTCTAGAGATCTCCTTATTGAACCCATTGAGAGAGAGAGAACCTTTGTTTCACAAATATTGAATTTGTAAAACCTTAATTTCACTTTAGGATCTTTAAAATCCTAAATCTTTGGTGCTGTAAGTTCTTGATTTCACAGAGCTTTCAATTTTATACTATAAATGCTTGATTTTACGGATCTTTGATTTAAAATGATTAAAAATTAGTTTTGTTAATTCTTGTACGCACATATTCCTGAATTTACACGTTCCTGATACCGGAATTACTTAGTGTCATAAATCCTTAATTGCAAAAGCATTATTCTATACAACTTTATATCATATTTTGATATTGTAAATTCTCCGTTTTTTTTACTAATTTTTGATTTCACAAATGTCCTAGATCCAGTGTTGTAGATCCTTAATTTTTATGGATCGAATTTTATTAAATGATTTCTGGTCCCATAGTGCCTGTGGTTCCATTATTAATTTTAATTCATTTAAAGTTATAAAATTTTGGGATATCAAAGATAAGGTCTCTAAGTACGGTGCCAGAGATTTGTAAATCTCAATGCCAAAAAACTATGGTTCTAATATCTTGTAGATTTTGCAAATGTACTATTACTCTACTCTTCGCGATCGGTTTCGAAATCCTTCTTGATGTTAGAAATAGCGAAGATAATCTAACAAAATCTTTTGATTTCAGATTACTATGGAGGAGGCACGAGGTGATCCGACAAAGTCATCGTTGCTGCAGAAGCTACTGCAGTCCGAGTGACTGCAGGCCACTATCCCGTCATACAGTAAAGAGTTATATGTAATATATTTTTGAGTGTGCGGAGAGCGGAACGGAGATATATAGGACGTAAAAACGCGAAAGAGAGCGAGAGTGTAAAAGAGAGAGAAAATGCGTGAGAGAGAGAGAAAAAGAAAGAGAGTTATAAAATGCATATACACTTATACGTAATGGATACTATTGTATTATATGTAACGTCACACACGGAGTCAGTATTCATATACGTATCACCAAATACAATGCAAAACTAGCGCGCGGTGCTCTCTAGAATGTTGCCCGTCGATCAGTCGAGGAAAAAGGGACGAGCGAGAGCGAGACAGAGAAAGAGAGTGAGAAGGTAGAAAGGTAGAGTCAGAGAGAAAAAGAGATATAGAAAGAATAGAGATAGAGAGAAAAAGAGAGATAGAAAAAAAGGGGGAAACGGCCGGACCTATTCCCTTTCCTTTTGCTTTTCGAACACGAAGGACCAAAAGTTTCCGTTTCTGTTTGGCTGTGTCGAGATTTCCTGGCTGAGTACGCGGTTTGCCAGGAGTATCGAGGTCGCGACGTATCGCGACACGAAGAGAATCGATTCGCGACGTTTGTTCCCGTCGCTTGTTATGTTTTTTCTATTTTTGTTTGTTGAGGAAAGCCTTTCTCTCGTCGAGCTCTCGTCTCGGCTTCGGATGATCGAAAATATATGTCGTATCGTATACCGAGCTAAAACACTGTGACGATCACAGGCATACGATGAACCCACATCCGCATTTTACCTGTCGATACGTGTGTATGTGTGTGTGCATGTATGTGTTAATGCTTGCGTGTGTGTGTGTGTGTGTGTGTGTATCGCGTTCTCCGTCAGTATTGTATTTGGTATATCACAAGAGCGGAAAAAAGGAGAGGAAACTATATATAGGTACCTCAAAAAAGGTATACTTTACTATACCACTGGCTGTTGAAGATAGATACTATTTATAGGATTTAATTATTCTATACACAGAAGAAAAAAGAAAGAAATAGAGCACTCTATTCACGTATTCTCCTTAATTTAACATCCTTTTTCGACTATTACATTTATGGATAATATATTTGTGATTGTAAGAATCTGCAACCAAAATGTGACAAAGAATACTTGTTGTTGTTAATATGATTATAACTATTATTATATTGTAATAACTATTAATTATTTTATTTTATTTTATTATTATTAATATTATTATTATTATCGACATTATTATTATCACTATTACCAATATTCTTGTTGCAATTGCTATATATTATTATAGTAATAAGAATAATTATTATATTATTTTATTATATATATATATCAATATTGATATTATTGAACACTTGGAATATGCATATTTCTATTCAATAGTAAGAGTACCTTTATATAAATATAAATATAAATATATTGTATAAATGTATATGTATATATATGTATAGTGGGTTTATGTACGCGTTATATATAAATAATATAGATGCGGACATTATTTATGTATAATCGATATATAAATTGACGTATATTTATATATCTATACATGCGAGATGGAGAAAGAAAGAAAAAAAGGAAATCGATCTTCTATTTTGCATAGCTCGGTAATGATTCTCTTTTGGGTCTTAGATGCACACTAAATTACTTCTAAATGACATCTGTTGTTATATAAATGAGAAAAGAAGAAATCTAATTACACCTACACGTGTATATGCACACGATGCTATGCGCGCGTGTATGTGTGTGTATACGCGTGTACACATACATATGAAAGAAATCTCACGCAAGTGTCTTATTTTTCCAGGAAGTTCACCACTTATTAAAAGTTGGAAGAAATCGCTACTAGAGGTTTTGGATGCGTGTGATGATTATGATGAGCTCTCGGGGTATACGCGAATGGAACGACGTCGGCGACTTTTTTTTTGCATCTTGACGGAATTTTGTTTTAATTGCGCGAATGATGGATACGCCGTCTCTCTTTTCCGTTTCGTTTCGACCGTGATTTGCAAATGTGATTTCGACGGACGCGCGTCGTGGCAATTCTAGTGTTATTTGGCGTGTATTATATTTATATTGTTATGCGTCCGTCTTGCGTTTTTTTTAAATTTCGAAAGTTTTTTATCGAAGGGAAAAGGGATTCGTGTTTTGAATTTTTTTGAGTTTTTTAAACGAAAATTAGCTTATATGGTATCGCTTAGTATTTGAGTCGTGTACATAATGAAAAAAAAGGAATCGGATTTATTCGTTGCGTGTATCTAGTAAAAAAAATGAATAGGTATTCATGCGCTGTTATTGCTTTCGTTGTTTTCTAATATTTTGTACAACGTGGAAACTGTTTTGTTCGTGACGCGAGAAAACAAGTATGACGACGGATGATGATGAGGATGATGACGATAACGATGGTAATGATGATGTTGATACTGTGATGACATTAATACTTGGCCTGCTCGTCCCCTGTTGCTTTTTCTTCCAATCGAAAGCAGTTACAAAGTTGTAATCTCCGTAAAAAAAAAGAAAAAACACAACCGTGAGGTACTCTGAATATGTACACGTACATACATAGGCATGTACTCGCCTGTGAACGCGGATACGTATATTACGCGTACGAGAGAGATAGTCAGAGAAAGTGCGAAAGAGAGCAAGAGCGTGAAAGAGAGAGAGAAGAAAAGAGCGAGATTAGTACGCACGTACATGTTTGTGTATGTCCGCGCGTGTGCGTGCTTATGCCAGGGTGCGAGATGGAAACGTCGTGATGTTTAGGCGTGCAGTATGTATGCGTGTGTGCGTGTGGGAGGCGTGCGTTGTTCGTAGGCACGCTCGTACGCGGGTGTGCGTAGCAAATTACGTCATATAGATAGATCATATGTGCTTTCTAATGATGAATAATTTTATAAATATAAATATAATATCGATCTCTCACCGTGTACGTTCATTTCGTACGACGAGCTTGTATGTGAACTTCGCGTGTCCTGAAAGGCCCGTTCGCCTTTTATTAAACTGTCAAATGATTTCAGTGTTCTTGCTTCATTTTAGTTGGTTCTTTTAAGCGTTCCGCGTAATATGTAAAGTGTCCCCGAACATTCTCCTCACTTCCGATTAATCCTCATTTCTATCGCTTCCGGATCTGCCTTCGCTCAAGAGCTTAGCGTGATATTATTTTTAAACGTAGTCTAAAACGCAAGATATACTCTTATTTTTTTTATTTACCGAAAAGCAGGCATTAATTTTATTAAAATTGAAATTTATTTATTTAAGGAAACAATGTTGTTTTATATCTTTAAAATAATTCTCTTTTGCGTTTTATTTTGTAGACGATGGCGAGAAATAAATTATAAGATTTAAAACACCATAAATAATCCAATGAAGCTTAATCTTCTTCGTTTCTCTCATCAGGCAGACAAAATTTCAAGTTATATAAGTCAATCAACTGTTAAATGTAACGTTTTATTCTATTTACTTGGCGCGAGACACTACCGTGTCTGTTGATTATTCATTTTCACGTTGTGAAATTTGTAATTTGAGATCCTTATGGGAAGGAAAAAAAGAAGAGTTCTGAAAAGGTGTCGATTAGCTTATACAAAAGGATCTTTATTCAATGCGAGATACATAGGTAATAGTTACGACAGCGATACAATATACATAACGTTAATTTAATTATCGTAGTGATCTTTCGTAAATCGCATCGGCGAGCGCGACGTTATTGGCAGTTTTGCGATGGCCGGACGCGACAGGTTCTTCTATTTGGCATAAGGCAGTTATATGGCTTCACGGCAGCCGGCGGCGCTTTTTATCGGACGCGCAGGAAGAGACGGAATGGCCGGAGCGGGTCATAGACCTGCACAGGGTGGGAACGAATAACAGCGACAAATTCCCAAGAGCGACAGAAAGGTCTAGGATTAGGATTTTCAGATAAGCAGCAACCCAGGTCTTGATTCAACAGCGGCCACTTTGACAAACAACTCGTTTTTCATTCTGTTGTAACTTCCGGGGGGGAATACACCGATAAATTGAGAGATTTATCAAAGTACTCAATTGCGTTTCATATCCAATACTTCAACTTCAATGATTTGCGATCTTCTTAAAAGGAAGACATTTATCTATACGATTCCTTTCCCAAACAGCATAATAGACCGGAAAATATTTAAAGAACGATCCCTTACGTTTTCCAGACCTGTGTGCTGTCCGCTTTATCTCGAGCACCTTACCGTACGGTTCCTGAGCGTTTGTTCGCGTTACTATCCAATGTAAGGTCTACGAACTGAGGCACCCGGCCGATATAACTTAACTAATAGAAAAAAAGAGTTTTTCTTGCTTCTTTATACACATAGGCTTGCTACGCCCTTTACGCGTCACTGATGCCGCTTGTTCTGGATGTATGCGCAATTCGTATTGCGCCTACTGATTGTCGGAAGACTCCGTCGGTCGTTCCCAGGGCTTACGCACGCGACTTCTCCTGCGGTAGTGATAGGGTACACGTCTGTTGTTGGGATATCTTCCCCGGCTAGGCGGTGTCCTGGAGGACTCATAGTCGGGCAGATTGCGGGGTGGCGATGCCGGAGGAACGCCCCAATTATTGGGGGCCCGCTCGTTGTTGGACGTGAAGGGTTTCAGAACCTCGGTAACCCGTCGACGGAGGCATACGGTGCAGCGGCTCACCCGGGATGTATGGTCAGCCTTGAGCGTCTGTTGCCGCGGCTTGCGGAACATCTCGTCGTCGCGGATGGTCGCTAACCAGTACGACGTCGCCGTGGCGAAGTAGTTACATGTGCCGAGACCGCGGCATTCAATAAACGGTCTGACGCGGAATTCCTCCAAGCAGGATCCCGGTGAGACTAGGGACTGGCCGCCACCGTCCGCGCCTGCATCTCTGTGCTGCAATTTTGTAAAGGGTAATTAAATATATTTATAATTTATGAAAATTGCACACACACACACGCACACGCACACACACACACACACACACACACACACACACACACACACACACATATCTGTAATTTTAATAACGAAAATTTGATATTTATTTGTTGAAAATCTTATACAATTAGTATTAATAGCCAAAAGATGTGTATGTATGTATGTATTTAATTTCCGAGAATTTTTTTAAATTTTTGAAAATTTCTTTAAATTTCCCAGAATTTTATGTATTTCTAAGAAGTCTTTGTATTTCCAAAAATTTTCTACGTTTTTGCGAATTCTCTGTGTTTCGAATATATTCACATTTCTACATTTCCAAAAAATTTTTTGTATTTCCGAGAATGTGTATTAAGATCAGTATAATATTTAACATATTTAATTGATCCTACCATAAGGAAACTGTATCCGACCCAGATTTCTTCCCATCCACCCGGACATTCGGGTATTGCCATGGATTGACTGTGGACAGCTATTACCCTGGTCGGCGCTTCGCATACAGAACATCTCGATATGTATCTACCAACTTCCGGAGACGGTATTGGTGTCATCATCATCGGCATAGGCTCGGTTGTGCTGAGCCAGTAGCTGTAGTCATTACGATTGGCGTAATCGCACACGTTGTTCAGATTGCAGAATAGGAAGGGCATAGTGGAGAATTTCTTGATGCAACTTCCAGGAGCGCCTGTGAATAACAAGGGATTATATTCAAATCATGCGTATCCTCGTAATGATTGCTTTTACATTCTCCTTTCATTAAGAATCTTTTCATTAATAGTTACATTAAAATTTTGTTGTATTTTATAAAAAGAATATTTATATAAAGTTGTTGTGCATGTTATTTTTATTTTAGAAAATATCTATAAAGTGGATTTATACTAGTAACAACCCACTCATGTAATATTACTGAAACACTACTGCAATCATGGTGTATTGCAGTAGTGTTTCAGTAATATTACATGCCGAGTGGGAACTCATTGAATTTTTCAACACATCATACGATTGATATAGAAAATATGTATACTGCTTACCAAGATCCTGCGCGTAAGGTCGTCCATTACCCATAGTATGCAACAGCGAAAATCCTTCCCATATCTTCACGGTATTCCTTGGACAGATCGGTATCATTTCAGACTGTGAGTGACGAGCGAAGTAAAATCCTCTATCTCTCGGACCAATTCCGTTCTGCGCAGGTATTCCAGGTGCGCCACGATAACCTACAAGAGGAATTGTTTCCCAATTTAATGCATAATCAAAACGATCGATGTAAATTTGATGTAACAATATATTACTTCAATTTGAGAATACAATTATATTAACATTTAATATGAAATATGTGTGGTTATACCTGGTTGTCCCTGTCGTCCAGTTGAGCCAGAGGGTCCTTGATATCCGGGAGGTCCGTCTTTACCATCCGGTCCTTGCAGCCCAGGAATTCCGATCATTCCTGTCTCACCCTGTCGTCCCGGCAGACCGTCCTTGCCAGGCTCACCCATCATTCCCTGTAGTCCAGGGAAACCTGTGCAACCACGGTATTATAAAACTTCTGTTCACCATATATACACATATACTCGTTTTATTTCTATAAAATGAAATATATATAATACCTGGTAATCCGGGCACTCCTGTATCACCGGGGAATCCTCGTCTCGGGAACGGCGGGAAAGGATTTATGCCGGGGTTTCCTTTCGGTCCCTATCACAAGCAAATTTAAAATAATTTTCATTCGCTTTAGCCTTATTCATCGATTTTATGTTTCAATTATTAAAAATATTTTTGTATTACTTGGCACTAATATAAAATAATGAACTTTAAAGGAAATCTATACGGGAATTTCTATCATTAAAAAAACATAGAAAGAAGCTAACGAGTAAATCGATAGACCTAAACAATAAATTGCGAGGATTGTAAATATGAGAATCTGACCTGTGGTCCTTCAGGACCAGGCAGCCCACGTAGACCAGGTTCGCCGGTATCTCCTCTTTCTCCTTTTGGTCCTGGCAATCCGTCAAAGCCAGGTAGACCAGAATCACCTTTCATTCCCTTTAGTCCAGTTCGACCATTTAATCCAGGCCATCCAGGTTCGCCGGGTTGTCCTTTGGTGCTGCCCGCAGATATTCCCGGTTCTCCACGGAAACCTTTCGGTCCTAGTGTTCCGGGGAAGCCCTGCAAGCCATCCAAACCTGGGAGACCTGGTAAGCCGACGAATCCGCGTGGACCTGATAGAACATAGAATAATAAGTTTTAATTAATGTTAATTTTTTTATTTTGTCATTTTATTATCTAATTAACTTTAAAGAGAAGTTGATTAAATGTAATAGGGATTGTTACCTGGCTCTCCGATCATTCCTTTAGGACCGCGAAGACTGTGGCCTATGTCGCCGGAGATTCCTTTAGGTCCGTTCGGGCCATATTCACCAGGAGCTCCTTTTTGTCCAGGACGTCCTGGGATACCAGGCGTACCATCGAGACCAGCGCGACCGTGTTCACCGGGTTCAGCAAATTCACCAGGCAATCCTACAATATGCAAATAAGAAAATAATATTTTTAAAAACTAAGATAAAATATTATACATATATAGTTTAGTATCTAGATTAGAATAAAAAAGAAGGTATTTGTAATTAAAGGTATTTTTATATATACCTGGAGCTCCGCGAGGTCCTTGATCACCAGGCAAACCAGGGAAACCAGGTAATCCTGGGAATCCGGTGATACCTGAATATCCTCTGTCTCCAATTTGACCCTATATAATGGGCGAATAAGTAATTTCTTCCGAAGTTGAAGGATTGAAATATCTGATTCAGATGTCATTAATTTACCTTACGACCGGGTATGCCGATATATCCTGGTTCACCTGATTGTCCTTTCGGACCGGAGAAACCATCGTGGCCGCGATTACCATAATCACCCTTCTCTGCGAACGCATAGGACGGTAAACCAGGTTCGCCTACATGACCTTTTGGTCCAGGAGCACCCATAATACCCGGGAGTCCCCTCACACCCAGCTCACCCGGCATTCCTGAAAAATGTATTGTGATTATTTGTAATTTGTTAACTAAATACTGATGCAGCATATTATCTTCTTTCATTATAAACTAGTGTGCAATGTATAATTTTATTAAATATAAAAAACCAAAAAGAAATTTTAAGTGTTGAAATTACGAGATACAGAAGTATCAAAATGTGTAATTCAATTAATAAAGATAAATGAATGCTGACTAGTTACCTGGTCTGCCCATTATACCCGGATCACCATCAAGACCGGATTTTCCTTTCAAACCATCAAATCCAGGTGGCCCAATCGGGCCTCTTTCACCTTTCGTACCGTATCTACCAGATATTCCAGGCGTTCCTGGTCTTCCTGGAAAACCTTGTTCGCCTCGTTCACCTTTGAATCCATCGGGACCCATGTCACCAATTTCTCCCTATAAAACCATAAATATGTTTTGTTAATTTGAATACAAGTTCTCACAAACTTTTTCTATTTATATGGTGAAGAGAAAAGTAAATTTCAAATTTTTTACTATAAAATTTGAGAAGTAAAATAATTATATAACTTAGGCACAATTAGTAGTAGCAATTAGTAGTTAATGAAAATATTTTTATAAATACAACAAGTAGGTAATATATAACTGTAAAAAATACTAACAATTAATAAATTAAATTATTACTTACTTAATTTTACTACTTTATAAAGAGAATTATTGACATTGTAAATATTCTTTAGATTTTATTATAATTAATAAAAATTAAGTCGTCGTATAACATATTGTTTTTTGTATATCTTAAAAATAAATATTTTATTCTGAAAGCAACTTCTTGATAAAAGGAAGATGCATTTACCTTTGGTCCCGTGACACCATTGTATCCATCGAATCCAGGTTCACCTTTTTGTCCTTGCAGGCCATTGAAACCGTCGGTAGCCAATCCCGGTTCTCCCGGTAAGCCCGGTCGTCCGTCGAATCCAGCCAGACCGGGCGGTCCGATTTCTCCCATAAAACCAGGTTCACCCAGCTCACCTTGAGGACCGCTGAAGGAGTTTTCGCCAGGGATCCCCGCTAATCCTTCGAGACCAGTATCACCCATGATACCTTTGTATCCAGGCGGCCCTGTCACTCCTGGTGAGCCAGGGACTCCGACGTCTCCTATTTCTCCTTTAGAACCAGCTGCTCCGTCTATACCATCGAAACCAGGCCAACCGCGTGGTCCCGGCTCACCAATCTCGCCGACTCCTCCCTTTTCTCCTGGAGCGCCTGGTAGACCTTGCATACCGTGCATCCCTTGATATCCCTGAGGTCCCGCATCGCCGTCATCACCACGTCGCCCGATAAAACCGATTTCTCCTTTCAAGCCCTTCATTCCGTCGAAACCGGAAGGACCGTCAGGGCCTGAAAATAGATGTACATTAATTTTTTTCTTATTTCCAAGACAAAGATTAAAGTTTGAACTAATGCTACGATGCTACAGCAGCTTATTCAAAACAGTAGAGTCATTCTGCAGAATTATAAATGTCTAGTACAATAATGAATCTGATTAAAAGATAAAATTCAATTTAATCTCTGATCCGATTGATCGACTAATTTTATTTAATCTAATTCATCTTTTGATGATTCGAATGACTGGCTTGTTTTAGATTGTATAAGTATTATTAATTTTCGTTACTTACCGCGGGCACCGACTTCTCCGATTCTTCCGGGCATTCCAGGCTGGCCAGGTATTCCCGGAAATCCACGATCACCTTGTATACTGTCTCCACGTTGACCTTTGGCTCCCTAAATTCATCAGATTGCTTTAATATAAATCAGTTGTATTTTATAAAAAAAAAACCACTTTTGTTAATTAATCCGAAGCAATCTTATATAGAAATTTGTGAATAAGAATGTACTCACTTGAAGTCCAGGCAATCCCTCGTAACCAGGCGCTCCCTTAGCACCCCTGACACCCTTCGGACCATCCTCTCCTGGACGGCCACGAAGTCCTGGTGGCCCAGCATCACCGATGTCACCTTTTGCACCGTACCATCCGCGTTCTCCAATTTCACCATATGTTAAATTTGTGCCCGGCTCTCCTCGTTCACCTTTGTTACCAATGCGACCCTGTAATAAGCAATCGTATTACTTCCCTTATGCAAATAAGAATTTAATAACGCTATTATAATAATAAATTATTTTCATTTACATATATTTAATTAAACTGTCAAAATAGAAATTATTTACGTTCAATTTACTTACCGGAAAACCTACTGGCCCCTGTAATCCAGGTAAGCCTGATGTGCCCCGAGGTCCCTGGTCTCCTGGCATTCCAGGATATCCTTTCAAACCGACAGAACCTTGAAGCGAAATTCCTGGAGAACCTGCCTCACCAGGCAAACCTGGTAGACCTTCGTCGCCAGGATGTCCTTGGAAACCTTTTAAACCAAACTCGCCTACGAGAATACCGAAAGTAATTAATCTCATTTTTAAAACTCTAATTTCTTTACATTTAGAATATAAAATTTTATATGTTTATACAAATTGTAATATACTTATATAAAAGAATTACATGTACAATTAAATATATAATAAAAATAAATTATATTCTGTATATATATATATATATATATATAAAATTTCCAGAAGAAAAACTTTTAAAACGTTTAATAGCCAACTATAAAAATAAATCAAGTAATATTATTCATATTTATTCCGTCTTTTTGTTAAAAAAGATTTTATTAATATTTATATTATATTCTAAGGAAATAATCTTTTAAGATTTTTGTTTAACAAATATTTAAGAAATCTTTAAGTTTAACATACCGGGAGCTCCTCTAGCACCTTTGTAGCCCTTGTTGCCCTTAATATCTCTGGCTATGTGAGCCGCGGAGTCACCAGGTTCTCCCTTGTTACCTATATCTCCTTGTATTCCTTTAATTCCCCACTCTCCTGGATATCCCGGATCTCCGCGTAAGAACTCGATTGGTACCGAGGCATTTTCACCCTTTTCGCCAGGAATGCCATCCCATCCCGGCGAACCGTCTCTTCCGGGCAATCCAGAAGAACCATGTTCACCCTATAGATTAAAGAATATTCAGATTCGAAAGAGTGAGAATCAAATTAAAAAGAATGAAAAAATAATAATCAAGCAGCTCAAAACATGCCATTGAAAAATCTTGTAATTAACTAAATAATTCTTTAACTATTAACAAATCTCTCTTATCGTGTAGAAATAACTATATTTATAAAAGTAAAAAAAAGTACCTTGTCTCCTTTCGGTCCCGGTACACCTGTGTCACCGATGGGTCCTGGTTGTCCTCGCAAACCCCTGATTCCTTCGGGGCCAGGTAAACCTTTCTCACCAAAGTCACCCGGCGGACTCACGACCTGCTCCCTTGACGGGAAAAATACCTTTCCGTGTTCTCCTTTAGGTCCTTGAACTCCCGCAATACCAGGTCTTCCACTATCACCTTCCAGTCCCGCCGGTCCTTGCGGGCCTCTCTTTCCTTGTATTCCTTTGAATCCTCGTGGACCGGGTAGTCCAGGGAATCCCGAAGCTCCAGGATATCCGTCCAAACCAGATTCACCGCGTTCTCCTTTCCCACCGGGCAGACCTGTGCGATGATTCAAACAAAATAATCTTAATTTATCTCTCAAATGTTTCTTTTACATAAGTTCTTTATTATAATTTTAATATGTAATTCTAATTAATTTTTACCTGGGGCACATACGCCACAGTCATCTCCTCGAATACCCTTGACACCCTTAGGGCCGGGAAAGCCAGGCCAGCCGTCAGGACCAGAAATACCCGGTGTTCCAGGCAGACCTCGTTCTCCAGCTGGTCCACGAATTCTTATGCCTTTCCCAGGAAAACCTTTATCTCCTATTCAACAATCATATATTCATGATTAAGTAACAAAAAAGTTATTTACGAATAAAGTTATTAATAAAGCGATATTTATAGATTTAATAATTGTATTTTATTTATTATATATATTCATTCTCTTAAATTTTGAATAGAATTCTTAATATGTATAAATTTAATAATTGTAGAATTCTACTGGTTTTCAACTAATATCAATTTTGATTTTACCTGGAGGCCCAGGATCGCCACGATCACCGGGCGGGCCTGACAATCCTGGAAAACCTGAATTGCCGTCTAGTCCCGGCGGTCCAGTTATCGTTACTCCTGGGAATCCTTTGGCCCCCATAATTCCGGGTAAACCAGATAATCCGGAAGGTCCTTGAGGTCCCATAGGTCCCGATAAGCCTGGAATATTTTATAAATCGACAATTATTATTTATGACGTTCTTTATAAAATAATTAATAATCGATATAAAAAGCAATAAATGTACCATCATCTCCTTGTTCTCCTTTTATGGATGAGCCTTTCGCTCCTGATAAACCAGGAGTACCCGGAGGTCCTGGTAATCCCGGCGGTCCTATGAAGCCGACCTTTCCTGGCAGACCCGGTGTTCCTGTTTCACCCGATTCACCAGGGGGTCCTATAAAAAAACTAAAACTTTAAAGATTTTTTTCTAGCTAAAAATTAATTGTAATTATTGTTCTCCAGTGGTTTTTTGAAAATGATATGAGTAATATCATGATAACCTTTTATTTTTTGAAGATATAATAGTAATTATTTATTAATATCTATTAACACGGATAATAATAAATGTTCAAATATCTTCGTGAAAGAGAATAATATATATTGAATCTCTACCGACCAAGATCTCCTTGGATCCCGATATTTCCGGCGATTATCTCATCAAGTTCTGGAATGTACCGCCCAGGTTCTCCCTCAGCTCCTTGTCTACCAGGTGGACCACGATTTCCTTCTTCTCCTATCTCTCCCTTTATAGCAAAATAAATTAAATAATGATATATCTAACACTACCAACTCTTTAAATATTTATTAATCAATTTGATTCTATTAAAAATATTACGATGCACATGGACAGTTTTAAAGAACAAATAATTAAGAATAAAAAATCGTAGCGCACAAACCCGATATTTAAAAAAATGTCTTTTAAGTGAATTTTACAAATACCTCAGTTTAAAACTCGATTAGATATTTAACGCAAAAATTAACAAGAAGGTTTTATCTATCAAAAATTATTTTCAAAGCCAGATATATCATTTTACTTACATCCTCTCCGTCCGGTCCAGGCATTCCAGCGAATCCTGGAGCTCCCTTCTCTCCCTTTTCACCAGCCGGGCCTGGTGGGCCCTCGACACCCTGTTTACCTCTTGGCCCATCGTTACCTTGTTCACCTTTCACACCCTTGATACCCAAGAAACCTGGTCGACCCTAAGTAATAATTGCATTCTATTTAAATGTCACAATATTTAACTAAAATATTTTTAATACTTGAAACGATTATATATAATTTACGTCACAATCATAACTTTTTATTTTTATCAATAATATATTTTTTGTAGTGTAATTTTTCACAGATTGCAGTTTATACTCTCTCTTTATTCCGAATGCATTAACAATTTTATGATCGCATTTGGTATAGCATAATCACCTGTGGACCCTTAGCACCCAGCTCTCCCTTGCGACCTCGGTCGCCGTAGATGCCCCTCATGCCTTTTGGCCCCTGTGGTCCTTTCACGAACGTCGAGTTGTTTGGGATCTTATATTCGTACGGTCCAGGCTCTCCTCTGTCCCCCTGTTCGCCAGATTGACCCTTCACACCGTACACGGTGTCACCGCTATCACCTTGCATACCTGGCAAGCCAGGAGCACCTGGCAAACCCTAGGAGAATACAGATATCTTTTTCGCTTTATTGCTTAATTGATGTAATTTATTAATTCGCTTCATTAATATACAATTCGTATTTATCTTTAACAATTATTATTAGCGCTACTTTATGAGAGCTAAATTTTAACATTC
Organism: Aphaenogaster floridana; assembly: GCA_003063835.1. Taxonomy (NCBI): domain Eukaryota; kingdom Metazoa; phylum Arthropoda; class Insecta; order Hymenoptera; family Formicidae; genus Aphaenogaster; species Aphaenogaster floridana. Next base: position 2,219,758 of record NJRP01000008.1, on the reverse strand, counting down.
TAAATTTTAACATTTTTCATCATAAATAAAAGGAACATGTCAAGTTCTAATATCTTTACGTGTTAAAGAATATGTTTAAATATATATGTTTATAAGTATACCATATGTTTAAGTACGTTTTCCCTTTCTCTCGAATTAGATTATGCCGAAATGTTGGAAATTACCAGTTTCTCGTTTACCTAATCAAGTCTAAACTCGTTAAGAAAATTGTAATCGAGCGATCATGCGCGATACCCTCGAGACACCCGGTATACCTTGATGTAGTTCCGCCTATATGTTGCGTACGCATTACACTGAAGTTACATCTAGCGTGGCAGAGCGTAAGTGCATGTATTATGAGTCCATTATAATGCTAATTTAAGTGCACGTCCTGGTCCATCCCTGTTTATTTTTACTCCGAGCGAAATGGAGCTACCAGACGCAGACTTTGCGACACTATTTCAATCGACGCAAAAGCATCAAATTTTGCTTTTATTAATGCAACAGTTGATTAAATCTGTGGGAATATTTCAATTATTATTATTAAACTACAAAATTGAAAAACATTGCAATATTCCGATGAAAGAAAATATATTATTGATACTTTATGACTGGACCATTCTCTCTCTTGAATGCTTCATAGGAATTCTAAGTAATAATTTCTATCGTTATAAATTGCTTATACAATTTTATCTTTTACTAGCTTAATTTACCCGGCATTGCCCGGGCTTTTTTTTGGATTTCATTTGTATTATATAACTCTATTTTTGTTTTTTAATTTATATATATATATTTTTTTAAAACATACATTTTTACCACATTATACTTTTTAAAATTTATTTTTCAAATTTTTTCTTTTTTTCTTCCTCTTCCTCCTCATTTTCTTTACGCTTTCGCTTCCTCAATTTTCTTTTTTTTGCTATCCTCAAATTTCTTATTTTTTTCAAATCAAATACAGAATTAATTAGGAATATGTGTCATTGTTAATATATATGTGAAACCAGCAACTTCTCTATATTCACTTTTTAGATGCCAATCAAATACAGAATTAATTAGGAAATGCTTAGATAACTGTAATTATTAATCAAAAATTACTTGGTTTACCCTAAATTTTAAGCAAAAAATAATACCCATCGTCACAATCCCTGTAAAATTTGGAAAATTTGGGCCCTTGTTTCATAAAAATCGGATTTGTTTTATTACTCAGCTCTCTCGTGTCACAGCGTAATGAAATATCCTATAGCACTCCTGAGATTACAAGGAACACGTTGGTGCAAATTTCATCCAAATCGGTCCAATAGTTTTTAAGTTAATAACGTTCAAACATACACCATTTACAATTTTATATATTAGCATAGATTCAGTGATTATATTTTATTCAAATTATTAATTTTCTAATTACATTCGGAACATTTAAACTAGTACGCTATTATATGACTTATATAATTAGCACTAATATGGCTCTGGAAAATTTATCTCGTCAAGTGACAAGCTCTTATTAAATTAAAAATAGAGAATTTTATCGACATGTTAAAATTAACGTGAAACGGTGAACCGTTCGATTTCCGTCCTCGAGAAAAGGCGGAAATTCGTTAGCTCAATTTATCGAATTAACTGTCGATCCGCCCTCCGTTTATGCAGGAGAAAAGGTGCCGACGAACAGAGTTCGTGCCGTCACCATTAAAAAATTACCCATGCAATTGTGCAGCGCGCGCGATTAACGCATTGTAAATGAGGGAACCGGTTTTCGGTAGCCGATTGTGTCTTCCTTAATGGCGCGAGCGGTGTAGCCGACTTTTGCCGAGGGTCAACAAGAAGGAGAGCCCCGGGCTTGTCGAGTTTCTCGGAAGCCGTTGGTCGCCGGGTAAAATCTTCCCCTCGTCATCTCGCGCGAAGAGACGGCTCTTGCGCTATCAGCGACAGTCGTGTCAGCAGATAGCAGCTGACGGCGGACGCGACGCTTCGGATTTCAGCGTTTCGTATTTAGTGATTAAGTACGAAGTCCTCGCACATTTTAATACTTTCTTTCCTTCATTCTCTGCGCGTGTCCGCGTTGGTATCGCCCTCAAGCTGATTAAAGTTACATACTTCTGCAAAATGAAGAAATAGCTTCTTTTCTGCATGAAGAAGAAGGATAAATTTTCAATGAAAAAAACGAAAAAACGTCGTGTTAAATAATTTTCTGCAAAACGGAAGGATCGATAACCAAATGAATTAACCAATCGACGACAGGCACTTTTCCTGAATTTGAGCAATTTGTCGCGTGTTGAGGAATCTCTCCGTGATGCTTCGTTAGCAAAAAGCTGTGAATCTTCTGCAAGAAGAGTTTATCGCTTCGTTCGCTAATTAGTTGCGTCAAGTAAATTGCAAGCGAGAAGAAAGGTTCGCTTCCTACGCGAAAGTAGCTGATAAGTAGCGGCTGTATCGCTAGTACACGTGCTGGGAACGTTAAACCTTTTCTACTAGCAAAAAGGGTTTCTTCGCGCTCCGGGGAATACGTGTAACATCGCGCACGTAATTCAACCGTACCGGGCGTAACTTGGAATACTGCGGATACAAGTGGCGCAGATAACTTTCGAGTGGCCATCGTGTCTACTCTATGCGCTTTAAGAATCTCGTAAAGTTCCGTCGTCTGGTTTATACGAACCGAAATACTTGCAGCATACGTTACATTACCATACCGTGCTTCTCATATCACACCCAGCTGTAATTTAAGAGGAACGGTGACCTATTCTGCCTGGACTGCAAACCCGTCGTCTGTTTTTTTTTTAAACGAATATTCCTTCGTATTTTTAATTTTATTAATTTTCTTTCTACAATACTTTAAATTTACTTCGTCACACTAGTCTTCAATCGACATTTTAACATAATTGTACATTTATTCAGAAATTTTAAATCTATTCTAGTACCTCAGTGATTATATATGTCTAGACTCCCAAGTAGAACAGAAAGTCATGATGACGTCAAAATGACTCCTTTGACATCATTTTGAAGTCAAGACCTCAAAATGATGTTAAAGGCGTCATTTTAGCATCATTTTGACGTCATCATGACTTTCGTGTTCTACTTGGGCTTCTAAAATAAAAGAAAATGATATGAAGAAGCTTATTAGCAACAAATAATTGATAATTAAATTAATTTTTTACTCTTACTATTTAATTCTCTTTTTTTTCCTAATTAATTTTAGAGAAAATATTCTATTGTCCACTTTGTTGTCGAGACGCACGAGAATTGTTCCTTTTTCGGACCGTGAGCATTCATTTCGACCGATATCTCGCATTTTCACCTAAAGCGTTCACGATTCAAAGGTGACTTTTAACTCGGCGGTGTGTAAGAGGATTCCTCGGTGCTTATCGCGCGATATCGCGACGCGCGCGGAATTCTTTCGGATTCTTTCCGTTTCTTTTCCTCCTCTTTACTCGATACTCTGTTAAATGTTGCCGTGGAATACTTTGACTGGAGAACGATATTTCATGCGAGCAGGTGGCGTTTCGCAAAAAGGAACGAAAGCCGTCCCGAGAGTCGGACTCTCGAGCTCGTCTCCTTCTTCGTCCTCGTCCTCTTCCTCCTCCTCCTCCTCCTCCTCCTCCGTATCCGTTCTTCGGGGACCTACCTAAACGCTCGCGCGAGGGTTCACCGGCCCTCGAGAGTCGGCACCGATCGACCGGTGTTACGGTACCGTGGGATATACAAGCGTGCTCCTGTTATTACTTACAAAGTCGCCCGTCTCTCCTGGATAACCCATCTCGCCGGTGAGCCCCTGCTGTCCTCGATAACCCTGGAAACGCGATCATGTCTTAGGACAACTATGATGACTATGATCGTTACGAGTGGATTTAATCCGCGACGGTTTTAGGAGGAAACAGTATATTTATACTGCGCGTTTTGCCTCCTAGTATCATATGTGATAACATCATGAAAAGATCAATTTCATTTTCAATTACGATCAATTTTCGATCATAAATGTAGGTTGAACGCTAATGGTATATTTTAATATACAAATCAAATATATATAAATTCATAAATTTAAACAGTGTACGATACGCGCTATTAACGATTCGAAATACAATTACGGGAAACATTAACAAAGAATAATTGCGTCGTACATAAATGCGTAATAACATATACGGCAATGTAACTGTTAATTTAATTTATTTTATTTTTAATATAGAGCGCACAGTGTGAATTCTCTTTGGCAAATTGATGTCACGTGAAAAAATGAATAATATCGATATTTAGGTATTGAAATTTGTTGACAGTGTAACATCATCGATACGATTTTAAACGTTTATTGAATAACATATATTCCACGTTGAACGTGAAACGGTGCTCTTACCTCCAGTCCATCGATACCGGGATTCCCGCGAATTCCTTTGGCACCGACCGAATTTATACCTCCGTCACCGGGCTGTCCCGGCTGACCATAATCGCCCAAGGGTCCTACTGGACCGCGAGGTCCGAAAGTTCCGGGTATACCCGGGGCACCAGCACGACCATCGGTTCCGTTGCATCCGTCCAGTCCATCTGGACCCATCACACCGAGTATACCAGGATTACCCTAAGGAACGTTTGCTAGTATTTCTGAATAATTCTTTTGCATTTAGAGACATAATAAAAGTAAACGAAGCATTGGAGCTTCACTAAATTCAGCTCAGAAATACAAAAAACTCATGATTCCATTTTTTCTCTTTTTATAGTACAGAAAAAACCAGAAGATGAATCATAGAGAATTTTTAAATTAGAATTTCATTTACATATTATTTAATTGCTGGTTTATATTAGGAAAATGTTCCCGTTAAAAATGTTACATGTTCATGCTTATTTTAAAAAAATATTTGGAATTTATTTTACGTTGTCTAAAATTTACCGTGTATGGGATAATATGTATAATAGAAGCAGCATATGGTGTGATATGTAATTATTAAAAAGAAGTAAAGAGTGGAACTTTAGTTTTTTGCGGACTTCGAATTACTTTGGAAGACTTATAAAGCAGTTAATATACATACGGAAAGTCCTGGGGCTCCCACAAATCCTTGTATACCATCGTCGCCCTAAACAGAAGAAATAGAAAATAATGTCCAACTTCTTACGATTTCTAACGATTATGAATGCAGATGTACGCATATTGCTGGGATATGCATATGAGTACACTTGCATGAAAATGAGTAAAATTAAAATTTAAAACGCTATAATTGATGTTATCTTTGATGTATAATTGATGTTATCTTTATATACATAAAAGCGTATTCTTTTCTCACAAGTGAATGTAATAAATGTCTTACTTTTACCAAATCAAATATTAACGATATATCCTATAAATAATCAAGTTTAAATTAATTAAAATTAAATATTAATAAACAATATAAATTTTTTTATTGCTTATTCATTTTTACTTACTAATCCTTTAGTGTCATTCATGAAATAATGTTAATTGATAATTATTTCGCATATAAAGTATACAGATAGTTCGAGTGCTTTCAATCATAAATTAAATAATTTGATTTATTATATTTTATTTATAAATTAAGCTTGCATTTCAGGGAATCCAGCAATATTTTGAAATAATAAGATGTCTTATTGATTATATAATTTACTTTACAGCATAGCATATGCAATAAAACTTCACGTACTATGGATATTTACGCGCAGTTTCGCCAAGTTCTTTTATCGATCTCTATTATCTCCGCGCTCAATTATAATTAACTTGGCCATCACCGCACTCAAGTACATTCTGTAACGAGTATATCGTTGCAATTGCAGATATGATTGCGTCGTATCCTTGATTCGGAAGAAGGTCGTGCGAGTCGCATCGCCGCGACGACGCCGCTGCAATTCGAGGAGCAAAGCACGACTACGCTCGCAGCCGGGTGTCGGGGTTCTGGAAAGTGCGTACGCGAAATATGCAAGTGCATGCGTATGCAGAAGTGCATCGCTGCCGACGTCCACCGCACTCAATTCGAGCTGGTTAAAGGGCGGCGGTGCAACATTTGTGGACACGTTCTCGTCTAATTAACGATGCATCAAAGCATTTTCTCTTCATCATTTACACAACCCGGCGGAGACGTCTCATCTCGTCACAACCAACGTAAACATGTGCCACATCA
>NJRP01000008.1:2162040-2213575 GCA_003063835.1 Aphaenogaster floridana | reverse complement strand
AAATATGTTACGTTTAAGAAACTTTGACGTTAGACAAAAATTTGCAAACGTTTGTTATTACTTACACGGAAAGAACGATTTTGCTGAAGTATCGAAAAATTTAGCCAGATACAGATCTGAAAATAATTTTGTTAGACCATCAATAATAACTATGTAAGATGCTTAAGCATGTTGATAATGCCGCAAAAAGTTTTGATATTTTAGCAATTATTTTGGACGTTCTACATAATTATTTTGATAGTTTAACAAAGTTATTTTCAAATCTGTATCTGACCAAATTTTTAAATATTTTAGCAAAGCCATTTTTTCCGTGTTATTGTTAGTTTTGTACTTTTTATTTCTTGCTATTGCTTCTGGATTTATATTCCTTTCAAAATATAATTAATACAACGTAAATGATTATGCGAAAATGTAATAATTCAAGATATTAAAAAAATATAAATTGTCCTCAGGAAACAATTAAGACATATGAGTACAAAAAACATATATAAAAATAGGTAAGCAATATAAATGTTAAATTTAAGTTCGTATGAACAAACTCTTGAAAGCGAGAAGTCGGCTAAGAAAGCGAAACTTGTATCCTTGACCGTTAAAAAAGTACTACGGTGTTTCTGTTAATTTCCGCGAGAGATATGCTTGTAATAGATGCTAAACAGGTGAAGTTTACAGCTTTTCGTTGGTTTTTTACATGCCGTTTTACGGCGTACTTGCCTTGAACATCTCGTGCGGATGTTGCATGCGCGATTACAGCGTTATTACTTGTCCCCTTCGGGTTTTAGCACGTTTGTTGCACTCGTCGAGAATGAGTTTAAGTTAAGTGAATCTCTCTACAAAGATGCCATTATATTCGTTGCAAATGTTCGATACTTTCGATGAGAACGCGCAAGAGAAACTCGCGGAAAAAAGCACAGTTAGAAAAATTTGGTATTTTGCTTGTGAGGTATAATAGAAATATATATAAAATTTTGACATCTGCTAATTTTTGCATATAATGGCTTTATATATATATATATATATATATATATATATATGATAAAGTAAAAGATTCTTTTCTTAATTCACGCGTAGTTATAAAATGTACTATAATAAAACTTCACTTTAAAAATTATTATTGCTTTTATTATGCAAGATGATTAAATAAGATAATTATATTCTTTTTGTTGAAAAGGGAAAGAATGAATTTACAGAAAGTGAGAACTCCATTTCCGATTATTGTGATAGCTTTCGATTATTATGATAGAGAATGTGTGATAACTTTTGCGTGTACGATAGTTTACGAATACTATTTAGACAAAAATGCGCTTATACAAAAATGCACGATCATGCGTTGTAATATTATCTGCGTCACGTTTTAATGACATAATTTCTTGTCACTTCTTAGAAGCTTTGCCGGCGCCGACATCTTTCTCTGTTTTGCTTTTTAGAAGCTTATCGTCGGGCGACATTGCTTATCGCTATTAAGCGTGTGCAATATTCTCGTATCAGTTATCGAATTTAAGTACCAACAAAATAAGATGTTCATTATAATTGCAAACAATATTGCTAGTAAGCGCTGCGAAGTTATATGCAAAGGCATAAATTCGTAAGTTACATTCTTAATAATATAGCATTACAATAAGGTTTGGCTGCAAATATACTGAATGTCTCACAATCAGAGATTATAGTCTATTCTTTTAGCAAACGTTTTATGGATAGTTTACTTGTGGAATTTTTTGATAATTAAATTTGAAAAACATGCGGTTTAACAAATGTTTAATAACCAAAACGTGTACTATTAATTATTTTAAAAAATTAAATAAATAAATATAATGTATATAGAATGCATTATTTGATCGAAAAATTAAGATATATTGTATCAACCGGACAAATAGAATTGTAAATGGATTAAAATCTAGCGATGATGTTTTGCTACAACGCAGTACGAAATTTTTTAGTCTGGTCAGACGCCAATGCGCTTATCATGCATAAACGTCTACGCATAAATGCGTATTACACGCGTAACTTGCGTTCAAAACGGGTGCCGTTATCGGTTGACCTCTTGCGTAAGATGTAAGAAACGTATCCGATTATAAACGTTATAACAGTCGAGTGAGGATTAGCAATTAAAAAGTTGTGCGGCTTTTTTGCGATGTCAAGAGCTGTATTATGAAAGTAAATGATGCTGTGCGCATCATATAAAATACCCTGTAACAGGGCAACATAATAAAATGTGTTTAAACGATGATCATAGATGTTCTCTCACGTTGTTTTGTAAAAATAAATGAGTTACGGATTATGTAATAGCTATTAGCTCGAATGAAAGATTGGGAATGTGCACGGGGAAAATTTCGTTCTCTGTCGTACAGTGAAAACTTCATAAAAAAATCCATTGTTGATAATATATTCATAAGTCAATATCACGGTGTCGGGGGACGAGCATTTTTCATGGCGGTGGACGGGAGATGCCATTTATGGACATGCCCGATACAAAATTGACACAGGATGCCTTTTAAAGGCTGGTATTGATTGGGTAGCTGCTGCCCGATGTGAACGAAAGGGGAAACCCGCTATGACACGGTCGAATCGGACATTATATCTGTAAATGGGATGCAACGAATGTAGAATGCCGACGAATCTCTCTCTCTTTCTCTCTCTCTCTCTCTCTTTCTTTGTTAGAAGGAAAAAGTCGTTGCCATATACTTTCATAAGATTGACACGGGCTGCCATCCATGCCAACGTAGTAATCAAAATTCCAGAAGCGCAACTTGAGTGCGCTTTTGTTCGTCGTAGATATAGCATATTATACTATATGTACAAAAGAAGCTCGATTACACAAAGTTAGATTGCAATTTTAACATACTGGAACGCTACAAAGTGCGCAAGGACGAGAAAGAGAGAGAAACGAGAAAAAGATAGAGAGAGAGAGAGGGATATATACATATATATTGTATTCATAATGATAATAAAATATATATTTTTTATTATATTAGCTACTATAATTTTTATAGTAGCTAATATAATAAAAAATATAATATTAAGTCATATAGTTATTTATGAATATGTTATTAATGATACAACTAGATTTTTACCTTGTTCAGTTGCATTTATATTAGAAGACCAATTTTATCAATAAAATTTCATTATACATATTAAAGATTATATATTTTACAAGACTTTTCGGATTAGATTATCTTGGATTAATTTGGGAATTAAATTATTGTGGAGAAGTTATTTCGATTATTTCGAAAGCCGAAACTCTTCAGCACCGGTGAGATAAAGCTGGACGCGAAAGGAGGCCAGGAGGAGGAGGAGGAGGAGGAGGAGGAGGAGGAGGAGAAGGAGGAGATGAAGGAACGGATACCGCGTCACAGGAGACGTCGCACGTGCTAGAATATACTGCAGAAATTTTAAGGAGAGAGAGAGAGAGAGAAAGAGAAAGAGAGAGAGAGAGAGCGCGGATATCTGAATATGAGATCATACGGACATCCGGTTTCGAGAGTGAACTGGGTTCACAAAGCGACTTGTCAATGGGAAGTGCGTTATCAGCGCGCGCGTGGTGCCTGCCCATCCTCCCTTTTCCAGTTCTCAACTTCCAGCTTTTGTCTCGCTTGATCTCTGACAGTTTCGTCGGTGAGACCTGATTTTTTAACGAACGCGAAAGTCCCGGGAAGTAGGTCGCAAAGATTAACTTAGAGCCTGTCACTCGAAGAAGAAGAGGAAGACGGCTACTGTATCATAACTTTACTTATTAAAAACGTACCGAGTAAAATATATATGATTTTTTGTTTCATTTTAATTGGAATGGATTTCTCGGAGGATTAATCACGGCAATTTATTTGGACGATGAATTGGAAGATTCAATGCGAAGAGAGATCTCGAAATAGTCAGAATTATTTGCTGCTGTGTAGGGTGTTCCAGAAGCTTCAGAGGCAAATACTTTAGGAAATCTCGACTATAAATTTGTTTAAAACAAGTATTTAATATAGTTTTCATCGATATTGTATTACTATGGATATAAATTATAAGTAATTGTATATTAATACTAGAATGTTACAAGAAATGCAAATTCTAATAAAAAGACGATTTATACACTGAAAAAAAATGCTGTTGCTTCAATTAAACGTCTACGTCACGGGCTGCCACAAACATAAATAGTTCATTCAATTGTATTATGATTGGACCAAATATCTAGATTATTCTTTTAATAATGTAAATAGTTGGTCCAATTATAATACAATTGAATGAACTATTTATGTTTGTGGCAGCCCGTGACGTAGACGTTTAATTGAAGCAACAGCATTTTTTTTTCAGTGTATGAGCATGAATACTTCCGCAAAAATCAAAATATCTGCCAAATAATTTTGCATGTCTCAAATTTTACGCGGAAATAATTGCGCGAGGTTTAAGATGGTAATACGGTCCAATGCTCACTTGATGGCAGACCGGAAGTGCGTTTCACCCCCGCATTTCGCGATATCAAAGAGCGGCGATGAACGCGTAGGACTGCAACGCGTGTATCCGTTTTGTGGCCGTTATCGGGTGCACGGTGTCCCTTATCAGTGCGTGAAATGCACCGGTGACGAATTTACAATGAATGGGGCACGAAAATTGGGAAAGCAGATGCTGATTGTCGATAGTACATCATCTTTCACGCTAATCCTTTAAGGATACTCGAGGGTGGTTGCGCTCTTAAAATCTGAATGTAAATATCTATCGTACATTTGAATATAAATTCTACACTGAGAAAAAAAGTTTGTTGAAAAACTAAAATATTTAGTCCGATACGTTCAACTAAAACATTAGTTGGTTTAACTGAACATTAGTCGAATTAACTAATTCTTGATTTAAAAAGTTTGATGGTTGACACATGAATGAATTATACCTTTTTTAATTCAACTAATGTGTTCAGTTAAACACTAATTATTAATTTAGTTGAACGTATCGGACTAAATATAATTTCAACAAATTTTTTTTCTCAGTGTAATTGTGTAGGAAATGTGTGTATTTGTATATTAAGAAATCACTGTTAATGTCTTACAAATTGGCGTTAATGTATCGTATAAAATTTTACGTAAAGTAAGAAAATTTTGCAATTTTAAAGAACAAAACAAGCTCTGGGATACGCAACCTTATTAATTTTTTTAAACTTTATAAACGGAAGATGATTATAATTAAACGAAGAATACTTCTGAAGTTTGCATGAGAAGCACTTCGTTTGGGCGTACGTCGATTACGATAATGAACGCTTCGTACTGGGATTATAAAAGCTTAGTTTTTAAATATCTTGAAAATTTTATGCTACGTAGTTCCAAGCTACTTTACACTTTACGAAGAACCTTTCATTTAAGATACTGTAAACTAGAGAACTTTTCACCGACAACTTTTCAAAGAGTTTGTACTGCGAAACGCGTGGAAAAATGCATCGTTACGTATTGCATCAATATATTAACACCTATCTGTGTAAAAATACAAGTGGTTACTCGCTGTATACACTGAAAAAAATGATAAGGTTGCCACAACCATAATTCGCCCAACAACATAGTGAATGTTGAGACAACCATAGTGAATGTAGTTTGTTCACTATGGTTGTCTCAACATTCACTATGGTTGTCTCAACATTCACTATGTTGTTGGGCGAATTATGGTTGTGGCAACCTTATCATTTTTTTCAGTGTAGCAATCAAATTTTCAGGAAAAACTATAATACGACTATAATACATTTCTCGGTAAGCTCAGGATGCGCTGGTGTTTTCTAGGTGTTTTCGAGGTGCTGAATCGAGTTTCACGCCGGTAAATTGTTGCAGCCACCTCTGGCGTCGGTGTCAAAAGACGACGCGTCAGTTTAGCACGTAGTTTCGGTAGCGAGAAGAAGAGTCCACGGCGCGGCGCGGAGAATGCCGGCGTCGAGGCGGAGATTTCTTTATCGGCGCTTAGATACCCTAGTTTTCCGGACGTGGCAAAACAAAACAGGGGTCACACGCGCCGAGGACTGCTCGATTCCCGTTCGCATCTTCTCTTTCATCGCGTGGGCGTACGCGGCCGGCTGGCCCTCTCCTCCTCTTCCATCCCCCCGTTAAAATTTTCTTTGCTCGTTTGCTCTTTCATCTATCCCGGGCACCCCCACGTCCCTCGCTTCCCACCCCCGCTTCATCGCCGCTCGTTTTAATTAGAATGGTGCCGCATCGCTTGTTTTAACGGGCTTTTGGGGGCGGTGAAATTCTTTCTCGGGGACGGTTTTAGACGCCCGGAGAGAACGTGAAAATGAAAGTGTGACGCGCGCGCGCTCTAAAATTGCCGCTCTAAAAGCTCGCGGGGCTCGCTTGATAGGGCCCGGTCACGCGATCATTGCGCTTTCTGGCTCGTCGGTGTGTTTTAACAATCTGTCCACTCAACCTCGCAGCGGAGGATCAACGTCCCCTTTAATTTTCCCGGACGCGCGAACGAGAAAAGCCGAACCTCTAGAGTTTACACGCGCCTCCCCCTTCTGGTCGATTTTACAGAAAAGGGTCCAAAAAATGTAGTCCTTTTAAACAAATTTAGCAGTAAAACAGTAGACTATATCTTAAAGAACATTATTATTACTAAGACGATTACTCTATTATTATTCCCTATTATATATTTTTATTATTTCTTTTTTAACATAAAACCATTTGATCGTTTCGTTCATTTAACCCTTTGCGAACGGGAAGCATGTTTACATGCTCTTCGCTTATATTTCAGAAACTATTAGCCCGATTTTGAAACTTGAAATACAGAAACAAGAGATGGGATATTCTCTTCGCCAGTAAATATTAAATCACAGAAGAGATTTGTTTCGACTCAACTGACCAATATTTAATTTAAATTAATATATCGCGAATCGCGACATTTTTCGACCATGGGTTTTGGTCCTCTCTCTTTAGAAAGGACCAAAACCCATGGTCGAAAAATGTCGCGATTCGCGATATATTAATTTAAATTAAATATTGGCCAGTTGAGTCGAAACAAATCTCTTCTGTGGTTGAAATACAGAAGTTATGGGTTAATATGGCCTCTTCAATTTTAAAGTAAAAAATTTGAAATTCACAAAAAATTTCTGTATTTCAAGTTTCATAAAAATCGGGCTAATAATTTCTGAAATATAAGCGGAGAGCATGCACACAGTAAAAAATCGTGCGTCCATGTGTTAAAATTTTCTTGTGTTACCAAGATTTGATTATATTATTTCAATGTAAAATTAACATACAACAGATATGTTATTATTTTCATAACATTTTCACATGTTATGTTTATGTCAACGTAATAACTTAACTTTTTATGTATGCCATTTAAAAATTGAATATTATTTTGAGTTCTTTTAACACAATTATTTCAAAAAATCAACATGTCTTAAAGTCATTTTAACATAAACAAAGTAAATCTTCAAATAATTGTAAACTTTGACATACAAAATAATGAAATTTACTAAAATCAAATGTTTCTATTACATACAATTTAAGTTAAAATTATTAATATCATGTGCTAATATAACTGTTGAATTATTTTGTATGTTATTATTACATCATACTTAAAGTTAAAAGAACAAACACAAATGTAAAGTATAGTGTTAATTAATTATCATTTCTAGTTTGTCAACACACAAGGAATGAGTTATTTTAACTTAAAATTTAGAGTGGACTTTCTGGGACATGTGAAAAATGTTACAATTAACATTTTATTTTTTACTGTGTAAACACTAAACATGCTCCTCGTCCTCAAAGGGTTAATAGAAATAGAAATCCTTTATGAAAATTGAGCTAGAATGGTTCATTCTTAATTTATTTCTCTACAAAAATAAACTATTTTAAAGCTAGGAGAAGCTACGGTATTTTAAAACTTGTCAGTTTTACTGACAATAAGAGAAAAGAATATAAAAGAGGTTTCAGATATAATCTAACAATTCTCTCATCTCCATACCTAAAGAAAATGTCAAAGGAAGGATAGCGATTGGCGAATGCAGGTGTTGAAGATACCTATAATCGATCACGCGGATGCACCGCTATTCCCAAGAAGAAAAGACCTTCCGTCGATGGAAGATTAGCTAAATCCACCTCGGCTTAGAGCAGTTGGATTCCGGCCGCGATGGAAGCCCGTCTTCAGTGTGCCAATTTGTGTCAATCCTGGACAACGAGACGATGACGGCGACGGGCTCGATCGGCCGTGCCGCGCTGCTCGCACGTGGGTATGCAACGTAATATACGTAATATCTAGGTAATCGTTACGTAGATAGGGATCAATGCCAAAGCAGCGAGGAACGCGCGAGATGCCAGCAATTTATCATTAACGCCCACGTCTGGAAGCCGCCGGGCCGAATCGTTAACCCGAAGCGGCAGAATTGTGCCATTCCCACTACTCCTGCGGTAATTTCGAGAGCGAGGTCTGGTGCAACGCGCGCGCGTATACCGTTCGGAGGAGCCGAGCCATCTCCCTTGGCCGGTCAGAAAGGACCATGACGTCAGTTCGGTCCCGTCGTCGTCGTTTTACGAGTGACACCGTATAAGCCGCCGCGCCGGCGAGAGAGAACCGATGCCCCTAGTCGTAAATTTCGGTCGGCGTTAAATTTGCACGACGGTACCGCACGATACGTACACGCTTTGAATTCATGTCCTCCAATTGAGTCCAAATCGCGGATAAAATCAAACTGAGCTTTTAAAATTGCACGATAGGTACAACAAATTCTTTGAAGTGGGTCTTTCGGATAAATTGTTTAATCCAAAAGTTGTCGAATTTATTTATAGAGCAAAAAGATATTTACGATAATTGCGATAAAGGTATACGTTTATTAGTCTGATAGAAATCATATAAATATAGTTCTATTAATCTAATAGAATTTATTATAAATAGTTCTAACAGAATTTATCTTTGTCTAATAGAATTTATCGTAAATATAGTTCTATTAGTCTAATAGGATTTATCATAAATAGTTCCATTAGTTTAATAGAATTTCTTATAAATACATATATCAATTTAAAGGAAAACGTTGCAATTATAACTCAGGAATTTCAAATGTAAAATGACAGAGCTGATGGAAAGCAGTCCCGAAAAAAAGACTGGATTTAAGAAAAACTCATTCGACGTCTCTTGAATTATTTGCTTCCACTGAAATGAAAGGGATCGTGACGTCAGTTCGCGTCTGTTCGTTTCAAGCTATATGTAAACTGACCAATGAGAAATACGCGTTATGCTATAAATTAGTCGTTCCCTCGCGAATGGAATAAACTTGCGTCCAAATGCGTTTAACGCATGTTTCAGAATGCGTCGTTCAATTACATAACATCAACGAAGATGACAGAATCTTTTAATTTACTGCAAGCATCGTCCATGTTATACTGTATCAACTGTAAAGAGTATGACAGAAAAACTAGAAATTTCTATGTAAAACTATTAAAATTTATTCATAAATACTAGAAATAAATATATAGCTTCTTAAATAAAATATTTTTTTAAATAATATTAATATCATTATAATAATAATGCAAGAAATAATTTCTAAATTATAAATAATAGAATTGATTTTGTTCTATATTATAACAAATCTTAAATTATATTTAATCTTAAATAGATTTTATTTATTAGTTATAGGATATATTTTAGTTAAATTTGACTTATGTACGTAGATATTTAAGCAAATATAAAGACATAAGATTTTGTCAAGAAAATAGACTGTTAATTCTCTGAAGAATTCGTAGAAGTTTATAAAAAGCGTTCTCATACACCTTGCCGGTCTTTTATAGTTTTCATTATGATATTTTATCTTCCTGGTTTCTCTCTCGCCGAGAGAGTTTCGAGTTAAGATGCAATCGCCACTCGGGCTCGTTCTAGAGAAATTCTCTACCGAAACTCCCCGATCGCACGTACGATCTCAAACTGCAATCTCCTTAAACCTACGGGGATTCCTTCTAATCCCCGAGTCCATCAATGTCCTCGTCTTGCGACAAAGTGGCTTAAAGACGAGGGGTAAGACTGGTATAGGCGAAGGCATTAAAAATCTCGGGAGGTCCGATAAATCCAAAGATGCCGGAGAAGAGGAGAGAAAGGAGAGACGATGCTTTCGTTTTTTTTTTTGTTTCTTTAAACGGAAATTTGCGAAGATCTCGTAAATCAACTCGACAGTGGCGACCGGCGCGGCTGCAGAACGGCAGTACGAGAAATCGTACCGGTGTATGCGGCTGCATCTCTTCTCTTTGGCCGGCCAGAAAGGGCCGTGACGTCATTTTCCCTTCCAGAGGCGAGAGACACGCCTGATGTAATCCGCGCGTACATACATGCCAAGGCGCGAAAAAAAGAGTAACGAGGAAGCAGCAAAGAAGACTTGCCGCGGTAAGAAGAAGAAGAAGATGATAAAGAAGAAGAAGATGAAGGGGTGAACGCGTTCCCAAATTGACGGCCGTTCATTATGGCGACAGAATGCATAATTCGTCATGCCTCGCGTCTTTTAAATGGCTTCTTCGCATTGCCAGGCGATAAGCTCACTCCTTACTCCTCGCTCTCTTCCTTTCTGCGTCTCCTCGACCTGATTCCTACTGTTTTTATGGAACATCGATTTTTACCTGCTTGCCGAATTGGAAACTTTGGTACACGAACGAAAACATAAATCTATAATTTGTAAAATGCAATTTAAATATAAACTATCTCTAAATAGAGATCTTTTCTTTTGAAGAAAATGGATACGTTATAGATTTATTCATGTTGCCTTCAGTTCAAGTCGTGGACTCTGCATTGTTCTTTGGGTCTTTAAATTTTTCTTATATTTATAATTCTATTTAAAAAATATATAAAGCGCGCATATAAATCTATCGCTTCTTCTTATTCATAAATTTTCGAAATAAGCAGTTTATTTTTAACTTTTTAAATCTTTCTATGTGCAAGCGATCTTTAAATTAGAATTTGCTTCGAGCAGAATTTTATTGAAATATATATAATTTGAATTTTCGTAACTTTTATGCAGATTACAATTATACGCTTCACCGATCAAAGACACAAGATGTTACTGGCATGCATCGCGGTCGAACGATCGATGTAGCACAATTAGCAAGTGATGCACGCCGCAAATGAGAACGTGTGACACGCTACGCGCTGTTGTAATTGACGAATTGTGGCACACGTGGCAACACGACGGTCCGTGGTAATACCCAGAATTTTCGTTCTTGCGTAATTTAGATTTACGACGGAGGTGACACTTCCTGTCTGCGCCGATCGAAAGTTTTCTGAAAGTGGACTGTTCGCGATGTACCAAAAAGACGCGACAAGCCTCTTCCGGTTATTATTTTTCTTGGAGTTTCTTCTCCAATTCCAGTTAGACGATTACGAAATGTGCGCCTACGATAGCAAATAAATCACGTTTTGGGGAGTTTACTGTTAGCGTTTCTTTGTGAAGATGTTCTTCTTATATTATTAGTCAAATTTTGAAACGATCAAGAGAACGAATTTTAAAAAGATCAATATTAAAATAGGATATTTTAATACTTATCTTTTTAAAATTGTACAGTTATAACTGCAAAAGATAGCTTTTATACTCATAACGATATATATCTTCAATAACAAAATGCACTATGTTAAAATTAATAAACATGTAATAAATTGTAAGACGACCTAACTGGCAAGAGATGGTATTCTATTTATCACTACGTATCAACCATACGGATTGTGGTCCTCTACGAGTAATAAATCTAATATTAATAATGCTAAAGTATCTATAAGAGATTCTCCCCCTCCCATCACGAAATGGGTTGATACATAGTGATAAATCCGTATGGTTAATACGTAGTGATAAATAGAATACCATCTCTTGCCAGTTAGGTCGTCTTACAATTTATTACATGTTAATTATTTACTGGCAATTTAGGAAAATTAACGTTTCTGGTTAAAATTAATAATTAAATAAAAGTATTTTAAACATAATTCTTTAATTTTTAATATTAAATTTTCGTATTCTTAATAAGAAAGAATTTTATTTTAGATTGATCAAATGAAATATGCTCTCCTCAAGCAGTTTATTTATTTCTGGCACGTCTTACAGTGTATTTACTATCTTTAATCAATAAAGCCAAATGAATATGTAAATAATTATAAGGGGTATACGTGCACGTGTAAGTTGTCAAATTATAATCATCATGTTAAGCATTTAATTTAAAGTTTCAGTTACGAAGATTGACACCGTCCTATTTCGTAGTCCGCACGCGAATGAATAATTTACACGATTAATAAGCATGAGATGTGTCGCTGCGACCACGTTTGAACGTGCACCAACACTTTTATCATACCGCGCGCAGTCGTAACGTTTTATTTATTCGTGACATTTCGGTAATTGCGACGCTAAATTGTTCTACATCTCGTGTTAACGACGTGATAATATAATACGGTTTTGCGATTTAATTGTATTATCCTAACAAAATACAAATTTCTGCAATCGTAATTCACAAAGTTATATTGTCCGTTTATTTCTTGTGATCAATCGCTTCTTTCATAGCAGTTATAATTATACTGTAGAATACCGAATAAAAGGCAGTAAAACGCGAAAATATTTGCATAATTCTTTTAAATAGTTTTATCTTTCGTGCAAATTAAAAAATTGTTTTCAAATAAACAATTAATAAGTATAAGTAAAGTAGTTAATATGATATGTAATTATAAATAAAAATTCATCAAGAACATATAATTTTTTTATCAATTTATAAAAGAACACTCTATACATAGAATAATATATTTATAGATCCACATCTATTGCTAATTGCAAGAAATAAAAAATCTAACAAGTGTTGTCACTTTTTTGCGATGCTGACTGGTTATCAGTCATGTAGTAAGTTTTTGCGTAGAAATTTAGATCAATAATAAATGTGCATTAGAAATGTTTGACAGTTCGGAAACGGCTGGTTAAAAATGAATAAAAAAGTAAAAACTGAAAATGGACAAGACATAAAGATTGTTTAAAACTGAAGCAAAGATAGTGCAATTTATATATTTAATTTATATATATTATTTAGTTTATATTTAAAATTACTATTATACAATCTAAGGCATCTAATAAAAGAAATGAAAAGATATAAGAGTGAGAGAGAAATGTAATCAATAATCCCTAATTGTTTTCGCAATTCACAATCGATTTTGAAGCCGAATCTAGAGGATTCCTAATTAGAATTCTAATTTCATGTTAATTAAAAGCTTTAATTAAGCTTCAAATTCAGCTCACTCCTGAATACAACTTTAAAATTCTATTGTTAAATTATGTCGTCAGATAAATCTATCTTGCAGCTTGGATATTTTATAACAAATTACGATTAAATGTGGATTGATCGGACGAGGAATACTTGTTTGAAGCAATTTAGAAAGCGCATATTCTCGAATTTAGGATATCGCAATACTCGGCAATCTGCATGTCGTTTCGAAGCAGCACAGAGCTTCGTCTCATCTCGTGTCATATCATATCGCACGGTGTCGCACATCAATGACGGTTGACAAATTGCGAAACAGCGGATTCGCAGCTTTGTGTAAAGCACGTCGGTAGTGCGGGCGGGCATCGTGGGTGTCCGTCCGCCCGTAATTCTCTCTCGTCTTCGCGATCTTCCCTCTTCCTCCGCATTTGGAAGCGTTCTGTTTCTGGTCGGTGACGCCACGGCGTTTCTTTCCTCCTTCTCGTTCTTTTTCTCTTGTCTTTTTTTTTCCTCTCGTCTCATTCGGAACATATGTCGCGCTGACGAACAATCGCGTTCGAATGGAGAACCGAGAATGCGACGAGTACGCCTGCCGTTCTCATCAGCGTTTCTTTTTTCAACCCTTTCGCCCGCGGCGACCCAATTATGGAGATGCCTCTTTTTTTCATCTCTCTAATGGTCGCACACGTAGTTTCGGAGACGCTCGATATTGCCGTTTCGGTTCACGAATTTAAGTCATTTAGCATTTGTGCATTTTTGAATGGGGTGATAAATGGACTGTTGGGAGGAGCAATCATGTGACTCATTTCATTTCAGAAAATCTAAGTGAATGTTCTCTCGCTTGGCGAAGTAAAATTTAGATTTTCTAAAGTTAAACAACTTAGCAAAGTATTTTTATCGTTATGTTTTCTATATATAATTAATTGTTAAAACAGGATCCTTTCTTGCATAAATGAGTCGTCAGTGTATTTATTTACAAAACCGAATATTACTTTATTGAAATTGTTAGCAACGGTTATCGCGTTCGCAAACAAACTCGGGTCATGTCGCAAACTTTAATTAAAACGTGAAACACTTGCCTGTAAAGAAACTAATTACCGTTGTAATTGGTTTAACTGGCAGTTGCTATGCATATGTGCAAGATATATAGATAGAATCATGACGCTAGGAGTATATACGGTGAAAAGTGAAGTAATTTTCGTAAATTAATTAGTGCTCGAACACTGTTGCCGCGTTTTACGTGACCTCATATTACCGAAGATATCATACGGAATTAATAAATGATTTTTCTGACAAATATCTCTTTCAAGTTTTTAAAAGTTTGCAAAAATATCAATTACGATGGATCACAAGCCCACTCGAAAGAAACTCGATTTTTAGGAAAGGTTTTACGTAACGGTTTACCTAAACTTTCCGACATGGAAATATGAAATGAAACGGGATTTATGTATGTCAACACTTTCAGCAAATAATTTCAAGTTTCATACCGCAAATTAGTTTTTTTTATTTTGCATCGCCAATGCTGGGATTTATTCTACTGTAAAACCAAAAGGTTCATATCCTCGCGTTATGTCGTTGTATTATTATGTAACTAATTCTGCTTTATGCTTCATAAAATCTCGAAAAATTATATATCACGTAAAAGAGAGAGAAATAATCAAATCTACTGAATAAAATAAAATAAAATCAATTTTTCTTACCCGGTAGCCCTTCTCTCCAGTACCTCCAGGCTCTCCCCCTGCTCCTTTCTCGCCTTTGGGTCCGGGGGGTCCATCGGGTCCGATGTCACCTGGGAGTCCTTCCGGTCCTTCAGGCCCAGGTATCCCAGGAAATCCTGACTGCCCTTTTATTCCCTTACAATTGCATTTGTACGAGTCTTTGCAGATCTGTAACACATTACAAGCACTTATTAGGGAAATCCTTTGTAAAAAGTTACGGTACGCAGATTATCTCTTTAGTCAGGATCGATTTCGACGAGTCTTAAACCGATTTAAACGCTACTGGATTTCACCAATAAGCGGTTTAGTACGTAAGCCGACCGTGATCGAACCCAGTCGGGATACGAAATTTTATTTATTCTCAGAACGCATAACACGTCGGAAAATAGGAAACTCTTGGAAGAGAGCTTCCGCGAAGTTTAATATCTCTAATTTCATGCTCGAAAACGCCACTTTATTAACGCCAAACGTTGGCAGCGATGATAATTGGGAAATACGCTGCGCACTAACAGAAAACGTATATTACGTAACTTGATAAAATTGCATTTATCTAAAATGGAAATAAAATATCTGTAAGGACGGATCTCGTTATGAGGGTCGCGATAAAAATTGATTAAAAACGGTTTTGTTATATCGTTAAAAAATCGGAATCAGGGACAGGGAAGAACACAGAGGAAGAGCACATTGATTGTGCGGCCAGTGGCGTAAGCGAGACTGACCATAGACTAAGATTCTAAATAATGAAGTGTACTCAGAAGATTTGTTATACTTTCACACTTTTCTTATCTTCTTCGATACAAAAATGGACATTATAACTTAATTTTAAGTTTGCAATTTTTGCTTGCATTTCGGAATCAGTAAATCTCGTTTTTAGACCTTAAACATTACGAAGCTATAATGCCTACATGTCTCTTTAATGAACAAAACAATCTTGCTCTTGGGCAACGAAACCTTCAAAATATATACGGAGTTAGTTAATTTATTCGCAGAAAAGTTAATTTTTAACAAAATGATTAATTATTTAAAGAAGCACCTTTGTAATTTGATGCTTCATAATATGAAGTAATTTTACCTCATACTAGTTAATATTTACATTACTTCTAATCGAAGAAATTATTTGATAACCTAAGCAAAATACGCATTGCTTTTCTTGCCAAAATTTCACAAAGTATATATATACAAACTTTCCGATGGCACAAGTTAATGAATTAATTAATTAATAGTATCAGTATATAATTCCACGACTACGCCATTGCGTCACGAAGGCCGCGCTCTATTTGAATAACGTGGAAGAGAACGAAAACGGAATCGTGCTTCCACACATTTGCCTTGTAGATGAAAGTTCTGCTTGTGTCAACGACGCACTCCAGGACTGAGCGGGTTCTCAAGGAACGCCGTCGTTCCTCGTTATTCTTTTCTCTTGCCCATTTTCTTGCTTATCTCGCTGCACATGCCTCATTTTTGTGCCGCGGCTTATGACGCTTTATCGTTTGTCTCAAAATACGATGCGCACAGCAGAACCAGTGAATATTATTTTTTTTATAAAACTCGAGGATTACCGTACCTGACGAGTAAGAAGCAATTGGAGAACACAGGCGTAGAACAGTCTAAGATTATTTTCTTCAAATTGGAAAGTAACGCAATTTTAGTAAAAATATGAAAGAAGTGTAAAGCTACAAAAGTAATATGAAAATTTTCTGATTCGTGGATTATACAGTTTTAATAAAAAATATAGTTTGCAAATATGTAATTTTGATTTGTTGGAGAAATTCATATGATAAAAATGCTTACGATGTAGCAAATATAATTTAAGATGACTTTTTAAGCTCTAAGCTCGATCGTATCTCAAGGCTATTGTTACTTATGTAATGATATAACCGTTGCTGTATAATCTCAATGTCACTATTACGTTACTGCGAAGGATAGTGTCGTTCTACTTAAATATCGTAGAAAAGAAGATCTAGAAATATGAAGCTGTACATTGCATAAGAATATGAATGATGAAAGTAATTTCTTCTCCATCGTTGACAACTGAAAGTTTCCATTAAAGTGGAGAAAGTATGCGTTCTTTAAACTCATTTCGCTAAATTAAATATAAAAGCAAATTGGGGGAAGTAGATCAGTGTGACATTTACATTTTTAATCATGTGCTTTCCCTGTAACCTGTTTATTTGTCTGCGCTAAAAATATCTACCGCTCTTAAAAATATAGTATACTTTGTTCAACGTGCTATTATTTTATTTTCTTTCATTAATTTATGTAATCATCTAAAAATATAATCTAAAATACAGCTTCTAACTGTTTCAGATTTTAAAAAATTTTTTATATATTAGCGTCTTAATAGTTAAATATATTTCTACTTCTTTTCAAGTAACTCTGTTTAAACTATGTAAGACACGATGAATTAAGACCTAGTTTAAATTAAAGACCTAGTTTATCATAATGTAATGCAGCAGGAATAATGAAAAGATAAATTGTCTTTAACGAATGGCGCATGAAAATGTCAAACTGTCTAAATTCGCGGGCGTCGTTGCCATTTAACGAAGCCGTCCACGTGCGCGTATTATCCCGTAATATCAATATTGCGCTGTCAGCATAATTCATGCAATTAACTTAAATGCGTGGGATCGCTTAACACGGCTCCTCCTGGCAATCTCGGCGAACGCGGGCAAGTTGATTCCGCGTCTTCTTCTTCCTCTTTTTCTTCTTCTTCTTCTTCTTTTTCTTTCTCTGTCTATCTTTTTCCGTCGATAAAGGAAGACGTATTTCTTATTCAGTGAAATAATGTAAAAATAATATCATATAAAATATATAATATATTAGTCTGATTAGCAAAGCTCTTTTCGGTTAGACAATTCAATTATTGGACGTGCGAAAAACCGGTTCGCGAAGATCCCCCTTTTCTTCCTTTTTAATTTTGCCAATCTCTACCATAATGACAGTATCCCGAGATGCGTCTTATGCATTCGATCGCGCGACCTCGACGCGATATCCTACCAAATATGTAACGCAGGCGGCACGCTCCCTGTTTCCACGCATCGGCGACATGACGTAACCACCAGCACCAGCCCCGCCGAGGAGGAATCTCGCAGCTACGCCGTGACATAATTTCGCGATTACGCGCGCGAGAGGGCGATCCGCCGGGAATTATACCTCGTTTGTGCGTCGCGACACAGTCGACTCCGCCGAGGAGGCAGACGTCTCTCGCGAGAATGCCCTGATTTTGCGGAATAGATGCTTGCATCTCATTCATGCATCTCGTATATGTACCTGAGTGGCTGAACGCTATCGCTCACTTATGCAGCACGATTGAGAGCTTATTATCTTTATTCGTCTGCTTTCTTTGACGAGAAAAACATGTAATTGATTTTTTACAAAAAATATAAAGAGACTATTGTTATTTTCAATTAACAGTTTAAGATATGTTATTTGGTAATTTTTACTACACGGAAAGAACGATTTTACGAAGTATCTAAAAATTTAGTCGGATACAGGTCAAAAAATAATTATGTTGAACCATCCAAAATAAATGTAGGACGCTCAAGCTGTTTGTTAAAATTTTTTACAGCATTGTCATTATGCTTGAGCGTCCTACATAATTATTTTGGATGATCCAACATAATTATTTTCAGATCTGTATATCTGGCTAAATTTTTGGATACATACTTCAACAAACCCGTTCTTTCCGTGAAGGATTATAAAGAAAGTTATGATTTTAGGATCTGTAATCTTTTTTTTTATTATTAAAAGAAATTGTTTATACACGGAAAAAAAATGATGTATCAACAGCATTAAGTTTAATTGGAAATAATTTTGTTAATTCAATAACATTATTAATGAAACAAATAAGTATGATTTTATTTTATTAAAATTGTTATTGAATTAACAAGATTATTTCCAATTAGAGTTAATGCTGTTGATACATCATTTTTTTTCTGTGTAGTAAATTAGAGTTTTTTTAATTGAAGGTGGTTTAACTTAAATATCAGAATACAGTTAAATGGAGGTCGTGCGGGGTAACATTTAAGTTAGGTCAGATTAGTGTCAAGTCGTAGATTAGGCTAGTGTCAGAGTGGTCAAGGTTTCCTCTGATATATTCTTCTTCTTTATCAGAAAAAAGAGCCCTTGTGTATCAAAGCTTCTTTTCTCTCTTTCGAATGTTATCTGTTATCGCTACAAAGACACGCTTCTGAAGTTTGTCGTACTGTTTACGAATTATTTCGTATTACCTCACTGTTAACATAATTAAACTCAGTGTCAATAAATCGCAGTAAATGCAGGGCTTTTGATATATAATCTGTTTAAAATTATATATTCGCCGCACAAATATACGTGCCCCGCAGAGGAGTACGAAACCACATGGCATGTGGTTTCGTTTAAGAAAACCGCCTGGCATAATCGCCACGCTAAAGACCGGTGCGGCGAGTATAAGTACATGAAGCGTAAGTACGCGAAGCATCTCGGTTTGACGTACACGTGCTCGAAAGAGAGTTAAGTGCGGCACCGCGTGGCCAACCGTTTTCGTCGAACAGCGGACGTTTACGCGAGCCGACCGTCCCAAATATTTAGGCTTGCCTGGAGGTTCGTGAACCCCGATTCCAAATTTACACCGTTACGATATGCGCTCTCCTATTACATCGAAGTTTAATCCCGCACCCCGTGTAAAACGTTGACTCGCTTGGCAATCGATTATCCTCACGTTCAGCGAAAAGTATTCTGGGAATGCATAGAAGTAGGTTTTCTTTCGGAGATTTTTAGCGGCTTCTCTTTATAGATAGTACTCGTAAATAGTACAGATAGTAATAATAGCTGGAACTTATTGCTGCATACTTATAAGTATGAAAACTTTACCTCAGTATTTCATGTGCTTGTACGTGTACCTATATACACTACCGCTTAAAAGTTTGGAGCATCTCTCTGAATTTTGAAAAGAAAGCTTAATAAATTTTATTTACTAACATTGTAAATGTACAAAATAGAATAAATCACTTGCCAGTTGGGTCGTCTTATAATTTATTACAAGTTAATTATTTACTGGCGATTTGTAAGAGTTTTCTGGTTAAATGTACAAAAGTTTATATTGTTTAAATCTTAAAATTTATTCTAATAGTATACGTTCAAAAATAAAAATTGATATTTTCAATAAAATAATTGTATCTGTAAAGAATCGTGTTTTTATCTAAAAACTATAGAGTGCTCCAAACTTTTGAGCGATAGTGTATATATTAAAAATTAATATACAATATAATTAATAATATACAAAAATTAATATATATATAAATATATATATTATATATAAATTATATATAATATATATTATATTATACTTTATATAAATTTATATATAAATATTATATTTATATATATATAGAGTTTATTTTTTAAATTACATATTTTCTAAAACATCAATGGATTGATGAAAGCAGATAAATTCTTACGGCATGCCGCAACCAGGAAGTACCTGCGACGATAAAGCCGTTTATTCAGGACTACCCAGTACGTGCGTCCCGATGCCATTCTCGATTAGTTGTGGATCGCCAACGCGACGCCCTCGCAATTGTACGTAGCGCCACGATAACGATAATGCACGCTTCGAACCTTAACTTCGCCGCAAAATGGCCTGTTCGCTAATCGGTTTGTGTTCAGCAGGGAATCAACAGGTGTATTCAAACAGAATGAGAAAGATAGAGAGAAAGAGAGACAGAGGAAGAGAGGGAGACAGAAAGAGAGAATAGACGGTATTAAAAAAGTGCGCGCTATTAATATATCTTTTTAAGTAAAGATCTTTTTATGTAGCGACCACAATGACATATATTCTATTATTAAAGTGTGATGACGTGTGCCATAATGTACCATATTTCTCGTTCTTTTAATTTATCAATAATTTATAATTTTAACTTTTGACTACGAATAGAAACGCATTTTTCTCATCGTTTTTTATTTTGTGCTCTAGTTACAAGAACTAACAATTTATGACACACAAAATACCTTTTAGACTGATGGTTTTCCGGGAAAAATTCATGACTCTAACAGGATATTTTGTTTAACACTTACATCTTATATTCATATGACTTAGATTATATATGCTTGATAAAGACCAAAACCAATGGTCGAAACGTCGTATTAATTGAGAATAAATTTGGCCATTTTGGTCGTTCAACACAAACACTTGGGTTCTATTATTAATTTACTAAAGACATTGATCGAAAATGCTAAAAGTGTAATAAACAAATTAAAAATGAAGAAAATTTAGATCACATAATTTACAGAGATATTGTGTCTTAATATTTATTGCGGTCTTGTCCTAATTATTCTTAATATTTTTTATATCTTGCGCTACAAAATTTAATTTAATTTACATATTCGGCAAAGATTGCAGTTTTACTAATATACAAGTTAGCAATTGGAAATTGAGACACGAATCACGACTGGCTCATTAAATAATTATTTCATCCGCAAGGAAACAAATTTTTATCGATAAACAGACACGACAGATTTATTCTGCGAGTCAGACTGTCGTGTACGAAAGGTCCTTCGACGTGTACTCGTGTGAGATAGGCATGATATAATTAAAATAAAACGCGAGATAAAATCGTGGCGCAACGGACTCCAACATTAAATTACGGTCACATTTAACCGCGTAATACTTCGGCGAGACGAATCGATATAGCTATCTCATGTGGTCGCTTTAAGCAACTCGTCTGTGTCTCGCCTCGGCTCGGCTCGGTTCGACCGGTTCATTTGGTTGGCACGGCCGCGATATCTTCGTGGTATCGACAACACCAAACTTTCTCGCCGAATTGCATCGCATTAATCGTACGCGAAGCAACACTCGGACATTCAATATGCTCTCTCGCAGAAATTTCAATTGCACTTCTTTCGAACTACCATCCAGATTCTCGCGAGAGATATGAGATTCACAGTTGAATTGGTGCTAATCGAAGAAGAACGTGCCTATCCTGAATTTTATAAAAATTTGCATTTCGGGGTGCTGATGTCAAATTATTCCCAATTTTTTAATTTGGTCATAACTTTTTTTGAACGATGGGCAAACGAAATATTGAGTGGACAAACGTGGATAAATCGTGGACAAACGAATGCCACCTGAATTTTATAAAAAATTGCATTTTGGGGTGTTGATGTCAAATTTTTTCCAATTTTTTAATTTGGTCATAACTTTTCTTGAACGATGGGCAAATGAAAATTTTGAGTGGACAAACGTGGATAAATCGTGGACAAACGAATGCCATCTGAATTTTATAAAAATTTGCATTTTGGGGTGTTGATGTCAAATTTTTCCCAATTTTTTAATTTGGTCATAACTTTTTTTGAACGATGGGTAAACGAAAATTTTGGGTAGACAATCGTGGACAAATCGTGGACAAACGAATGCCACACTGAAAAAATTATTTTTTTAACTGCAACCAAAATATTTGATACACTATGATTTGTAATACAAAATATTTTACTTGCGCCAACCAAATTTATTATAGACAGAGCAAAATTCACAAATTCGTTTAAATTAGCGCAACCAAAATTATTTGCTTAATTTTTTTGGTTTCATTAACATTAATTTAAAATTCGTTATTAATAAAACTATTTGTATTATTAAGTAAATGAACTTTGCAAAAAATTTGTAATTATTTCAATTGTATTAATTTATAATAAGTATTATACCCAGACAGCACAAAATTCGACAAAGCGAAAAGACAATGTGCGCTGCTCACTCGCGAGCAGTACGTAGCACCACCGCCAGATGGACGCGGCAGAGTTCTATTTCTCGTACTTAAGTAAAAAACTACGCGAGATGGAATAAAAGACAGCATTATGAGATTTTCATTTATGTTCTGATGATAACTCTTGGAAGGAGAGTCCCCAAAATTGGGCACTAAGACTAAATATTATTTTGAAAGTAAACGTTATTTTGACATTACAATTATAAAATTAAGACGAAAAATATCTAAAAAAATATTAAAGCAAGAAAAATATTTTTGTTGCAGGAACTAAATAGAAGGGATTAAATTTTTTGGTTGAAGTAATTAAACATTTGGTTGAGCCTATATTAACCAAATTATTTGATTAGGTCTACCAAATTTTGATTATGACGAATTATTTTTTCAGTATACATAGTCGCGAGAAAACTCGTAAATTTTAAAATTTTTTATTAATTATGCGTGTCCAGTGCTTTCATACTGTTATTGTAAGTAGATATTCATATTGCAGAATGATGTCCATTTGTATAAATAAATAAAATTAATCTCTCTTACTTTAGAATTTATCATTCGACATATAATAAAGCAGAAGATTTAAATAAATGAAGATATTAAAAATTAAAGTACATCGGTTTTTAATCACGCCTCTTAAATTTTTTATTTAACTTCGTCTATATCATCAATTAAGATATATAATGATTAAGATAGTATTAACATTAATTTATAATAGTATTTTAACGATTTCTCGTGTGAGAAATTTACTAAGTTTTGCTCGTCTTTTTAATAATAAACGTCATAAATGCCATTAATAAATGCCACTCCACCGATTGTATCGAAACGAGGAGGCGGACGATCGTCTCTTCGAACTTGACGGCTCACGGCGCAAGGATCGCCGGCGAGGCAGGATCCTGCGCGAGAGGCAGGGGGGCAACGTTCCCTCGAAATCTGCATAACGTGCAGTAATATTAAGCGTCCCCTGGTTTGGCCGGATAACGTCGCCCTTCGCAGGAAGATACGCGCATCGCGAACGTCTTTCTCACCGTTTCGAACTGCTCCTTCTTCTCGTTCGCCTCGTTCTTTCTCCCTTTCCCTGCTCGTTCTCTCTATCCTCTCCGGTCCGGCGCATTTTTTTTCTCCTCTCATCGATCTCTGCCGTCTTTTTGGCCCGGGTCCTCCTCTCGTTCTCTCTCAACGTGTCTCGGGTCGTCGCTTCGAGTAAAGGCTGTCGCGCGCAGAAATATTTAAGGACTTGAGACGGAGCCGCTCGAAAATCAATTCGCGAACTGGAGAGTTATTAGGTCTCCGTGTTACTTTTAGCTGCACTTTTTTACATTTCCCGTGCTCAAAACGGGACGAGAAGAGAAGAGGGCATAAAGGAAATAAAAACGGAGAACGAAAAGATGAGTAAAAAGAGATGCGAACGTAATTATATAAGTACATTTTTAACGTGTTTGTAATTTATGTTTGTGATTCATAATGAGAACAAATGAAGAAGAAAGGTCTAGACAATTAATATCTAATTCGAAAAAAGAATTCGCAAAGGAAGGAATCCAAATAAAAAGTTGATATTTCTTCAAAGGGGAGCGAAATAGTAGCAAGGGAAGCAAATAGTACGTTAACATCTCGTGAAGATAATTATTAAATTTCACCGTTCTGAAGAAGCCTAAGTCAAGTCAAAGCGTTAACATTTTAATTTGTCGTATAATAAATATGTTTACTTTATAACAACACCTTTGTCTTAACTTGCTCGAATCACGGCCTATTAATCTTCACATAGCCTTTGCTATTAGCGAGCGTTCAACGATTTTAATTTATTTGTAATTATTAAATCCTTATAAATCTAAACTTGTCATCGAGTATTAACTCATACTCCTCGATCAAAAGTTATATAATCGAAATGAGACACTTGTATATTGATAATAATAAAACGAGATTGACGTCGTTGTGCAAAGTTACAGGACTCATTTTTATCTCTTTAGAAATGTTTCGCACTGTTCGAATTTAATGTAACACGAATAAGACCTGAATATCGTCGGGGATATCACTTTCGAGCGATTATTTTTGTATTAGATTTCCTCGCTTTACCGCCGGGTCTTCCTAGAGGATCATCGAGACGTACCTACGGGCTTAGGTCAGCTTATGGCCGTAATCATGCGTCTCATTCGCCGAAGTGCCAGTACGGCCGGCGCAAGTGTTGACCCCCATAAAGGATCCACGTGTCGCCGTGTGTGAAGGCATGGGCGCCTGCGATGGGGGACATAATCGAGGCCCGTTAGACGATCGCGAGAATCGCGTGTTTGGATATCAGAGTACCGAGAACGATGCTTAAAATAAAAAGATATTCATATAGAACTTCTACATTGAGAAAAAAGTACTTAAATAAATCTTATTTCATAGAAATAAATTTTTAAGTATTTTTTTCTCAGTGTAAGTGAAGGCATGACACCATAAAGATGATTGTGGTTGCGAACAGTAAAATCTCACAAAAAACCAAAAAATTATTTTACAAATCGCCAGTAAATAATTAACATTTAATAAATTATAAGACGACAAAACTGGCAAGTAACATAATCTATTTATTACGACGTTTCGACGTTTACGGATTGTGGTCCTTTTCTCGCAAAAAGCTGATTTTCAAAGTAATTTACTTCGTAAAAACACGTGGATCTGTAACCATTTAAAATTAAAACTGTGATAAAAGTTGATTACAATTTTTTTCGCGAAAATAAAGGAAATTTTCAGTAAATAAAAATTTAAATATATGACATAAAACGTAAGGACGTGCACGTGAAGGAATAAAATAAATCTGTGTGTATATTCTTCTTATTCAGAAAAATGAAAATATTCAAAGTCACACACATTATTTGAATACTTATATAACAATTATTACTCCGAATTTATCGTCTCGTCCATATTCAGTCATGAGTCATACATCTCAGAAAAAATATTTGCAACATCATCGCGAGAGAAAAAAAATGTTTACGGGCGCCCATGTATCGACCCCCTTGCGGTTAAACGAGATGAACCAGAGATTCTCCGCAGGATCCTTGAAGGATCGATCGAGGATCTCTACGAGTATTGAAAATTCGTGGTTAAGCCGCGAGCGCTGATCTCCCTATCGATATCGCGTATTATCTCGCGCGATATCTTCGAAAAGGCACAGAAATCGGAATGTTTCGAGGGGACACGTGCGAGGGACTTCATTATGGGCGTTGTATCGAAAACGGTACAATGTCGCCGAGTTTAATCTCTGCTGTGAGTATGAAAAAAAATACGATAATCCGCGACAGAATTTACAAGATTCTACCTAAAATCTTCACCCCTAAAATTTTTCGCTACTTTATTTAAAAATTTTGATTTTGATCTCCGCATTATTATTCAAAAAGAATCTGGAACAATCGCTTTTTATGGACATCGTGCAATATATGACAATAATTTTGCAATGTCTCAGATCCAAGCCATAAATATAGAACATTTATAATATAGAGCTGTATCAACGTATTTTGTTGGGGACGTTAGCTGGAGTCTTATCATTTTGATGTTACGCGAATCGTCGGATTTCGATTTACGCATGAGAATAGAGATCATGTGTCTGCAGCATCGAAATCTGGACTCGACAGAGATTATACCAGTTTCAGTTCTCGCTAAGAGGAATTCGCCGAAGGACTTGAACGGACGCCGCCAAGAGGCAGCGCCTCTCTCGTTCCTTTTTATTTATATATATCGAGCGTCTTTCTTTATATCCCGAGAAACCGCGTTGCGTTTAATTACGTTGTGCAATAAGCGTTACGTAATATTTATGTTACGGGATTTTTTCCACAAATGGCTCGACGCACAGCGTTGCTCAACCTGGGATATTACAAGGGAACGTGTGAGACAGTGTAAAATCTTTGTTACATGTGATTTTACATGATTAATTTGCGAAATTAACTACAATTAAACGGTCAATGAAATCAGTATATAATAATTGTATTGTCAATTTGAAGAAATTACAAACCTGCTCGTTTTAAAATCTAAAAACTTGCTTTGTAACCAATTCATAATATCTGCAAAAGGGATTAATTTAATGGCATACACAAAGGAACACTCTCTTTACATATTTATCATATATTTACTTTATACAAAATTTTTCAAACGAAAAATTTAGTTATTTTTTTTATCGTATCCAATTTTATGTAAAACTTTTTGTTCCCTGTATCAAACTATAATATACGGTCTTGATATTGAAAATAACGGCAAAAAATTGTATAATCGGGAATGTGTGATGAGTTTGCAGCACAACGCGAGAGATGGGACGCTGTCAATGATTTATGATCGTCGAGGTTAACGAACACTATAGGATGCATGCAGCGTGGCATGAAATTTTTTGTGACTCTTCTCTGCCGTGAAGTATTGATGGCAGCATGAAAGCTCGTAATTTAGCCCCGCGAGGTGGAATGTTGTAAATATATTTAAAAGGTTAATTGTAAAAGAGTTGCGAGTGAAAAATAGACTTTAATAGAATTTATTAGTATTTGTCTTTATAGACATTCAAGACGCCGAAAGAAAATGAAATATAGAAATTAAAATTAATCATAATATTTTCTTTTTGTGATAAAAATGCTGGTACTGTTTATCGTATTAAATATTTTATATAGACTCTTAAAAACAATTCATATCGTTAAAGAATTTAAAATATTACTTTATTGTAAACATTTTATTTTAACAATGAGATGATTTCTTTAACACAATTGGCTTCTTTATTGAGTAAAATTCACCACGTTTCGACCATGGATTTTGGTCCTTTTCAAGTGAGATAATTCATACCGCTTACATATGAAGTAGGAACGCACATCAAAATCTTTAATTGACATTGTGCCCAAATTACGTCAAAGTCTACAAGATAAGTCTTTTAGTCAAAGACTAAAAGACTAAAAGACTTATCTTTTAGACTTTGACGTAGTTCCTACTTGATTTGTAAGCGGTATGAATTATCTTACTTGAGAAGGACCAAAACCCATGGTCGAAACGTCGTGAATTTTATTCAATAAAGAAGCCAATTGTGTCGAAGAAATCATTTCATTGTTAAAATAAAATGTTTACAATAAAATAATATTTTAAATTCTTTAATAGTCTAAAAGTCTAAAAGATAAGTCTTTTAGTCAAAAACTAAAAGACTAAAAGACTTATCTTTTAGACTTTGACGTAGTTTGGGCACAATGTCAATTGAAGATTTTGATGTGTGTTCCTATTTGATGTAAGTGGTACGAATCTCACTTCAGAAGGACCAAAACCCATGGTCGAAACGTCGTGAATTTTACTCAATAAAGAAGCCAATTGTGTCGAAAAAATCATCTCATTGTTAATCACATTTGGCGAAAAGTTATTTTGATGTTATTTTATTTTAATATACATAAAGGCAAATTTGTAATTTAAAATATTATTTTATTGTAAATATTTTATTATAATATACATAAAAAGGCAAATGTGTTTAATTTAAAATTTATATTGAAATTTATACCTATTTTATATTAAATGTAATGATGTCGATTATATCAGCAATGTATTGTAACTCTGTTCAATAAAAGACATAAAAAAACATTTATATTTATATATATATAAACATCAGTCTCACTACTTTATTATGAAATTCTGTATAAAAAAATTTTAAAAATTAAACTAATATATTTTTGCATTGACTCTTACAAATAAAATTGAAGATTACTTAAACATTATTTTTAGCGTATAGTGTTTGGACTGATTAAGCGTCATAATCGCTTCTACAAAGAAAAATGATCAAAGTTATCAGAATCGTTAAATTATCGAGAATTGAGGAAACTTTTTGTCAACATCGAGTGTTAAATCATAGCGACGTAAGTGCTCGAAGAGTATCGCGATCGATATTTATCTTCCATTTATTTGTGACATCAGACGTTAAAATAGACCGCGTCGCAGCATCGCCGATCCGCGGGTGAAGAGCAAGGTTTTCTGCGTTACGCGTTGCGTAAATGGATTGCACGCGGTGGCGAGCACGCTCATCCGTGAGCGTTTCCATCCAATTTTAATCACACGCACGCGTTTCCATCGCGGGTCAAATGTCAAGTTTAGCGTACTCGCCTAACTCCTGCTTTATTAATCGCGGCGCGGCGCCTTCGTTGCTGACCGTCGACCCCGGCTCGATTTCGAAAGTGCAATAATTTATCGAGCCTACGATCGAATTCAGGGCCATCGGATTATTAGCCGCGCCAACAAGTCGATGTATACTGTAATTAAACATCAGTCGATGCCGATTTCTTTTTACTTTGTGCACATTCGACGGATATCTAAGTACATGTTTGTATATGTATATGTTATGTCAACGTTAGCAGTAATAGGATTGTTGAAGCGTATTCTCGGACAATTCTGCATAGAGATAACTTAGAAAAACTTCATTATATAATATCGATAATTCTCACAAATTTCAAAATTAGGATTTGCTTTAAATCTTATTTCAATTTGACGAACACGCAAATGAGAAAAATAGATTAGATTTTAATTATATGTATTAAAATGAGTATTTAGGCGTGATATAGGAGTAATTTCTAGTTACAAAAAGATAACATTTATAAAAAACTATATAAAAATAGATTGTACTTCCGAAAATATCAAAAAACGTTAAAATGGGCTAATAGGAGTTAGCGCGGAAGACAATGCGCAATAAAATCGTTGACCGATTTAGTACATCTTTCAATTAATTTAATATAATAAAATTCAAAATACAATAACCTTTTTCATACGTCTCGGCTAACTTTTTAGCCATCTTCAGCATAGAGAATGACGAATTAAAGCTTCAGCCATGTATCATAAAAGTCCATCTGCAGTCAATATGTGAGAACTCAAAAATTACTCCAATATAATATAGAGTCTATATCTATATAGTTTAAATTTATAAAACTTATCTCAATGTTACAATTGTACTCTCTGATCTTACAATAATAGTGTTGAGATATTCGAGAAAAATTGCAGCGTCAACAAAGAGCAAGTGACATAAATATGAGCATATTTTTTTATATGAGTGTCATTAAGTTATAAGTTATGCCCTACATTCCGCCCATGATTTCTTCTAAGACTCAATCTCACAAATTTTTTTGAATGCAGCGAAATGTAGCTTGGCCGATCTACTTTCCGGCTTAATTTATCGGCGACACGTGAAGGAGAAAAATATCCCGCGTAGTACGGTATGGATATATCGGCCGCCGCGGAAATAGAAACGGATATGCAGCCGCCCTATTTTTGGGGCACGTAATCGATATCCGGGGGTGCGTACGGCCGCGAGAGGAATTCTCGAATCGGCTCGTTGAGAAGTTAATCGTTCTCGTGAGCCCGCGAGAACGCGACGCAACTCTCGTTTTTCTCTCCGCGGTGGACGACCATCGTAAAGATGAGCGATGCTGTTTTCGGGATTGGTAGGCGCGAGGCAATTTGTTAACCAGCCAGATACAACGCGAGAGATAATTTGACACGAGCCGGAGAAATTTCGTGCGGCGAGACGATTCGGCGAGACGCACGTCATTTTCCCCATTCAGTGAATTGAGTTGTCTTATATGATATATGATACTTTTCACTGAATCAATTTAAGAAGTATTAATCCTTGACTTGTTAAGATTAAGCCATAAGATTAAGCTATCCTTAGAGAAGATTAAGCTATCCTTACAGAATTCAGTTTTCTGAATAAATGTATGTTATTCTAATTTTTCTTTACGAATTTATTATTTGTATTAATCTTAATATAAAACAAATTAGAATTTTAACACAATAGAAGTAATTTTTTATGTATAAATTATCGCATGCATTGTATTTGGAATTATAATATTTTTTTTTAGATACATTGCTGTAGTCTTGTGCTCCAATTAATTATAAGATGTAAGATAGCATACATATTATACAATTGCATAATAATGGATATATTTGCGTTACGATAAAATCAACTCCAAATTGATCGTAAAATCCGCTATTGAATTTAAGATCGAGGATTCTGGGGCAGTCTGTATTTGAAAGCTGTCGGTTTTCCAGACATGAACGAACTATTTTGAAGAGTTCCAGGTCACCCACCCCCACGAA
Source organism: Aphaenogaster floridana (assembly GCA_003063835.1). NCBI lineage: Eukaryota > Metazoa > Arthropoda > Insecta > Hymenoptera > Formicidae > Aphaenogaster > Aphaenogaster floridana. Next base: position 2,182,918 of record NJRP01000008.1, on the reverse strand, counting down.
AGTGTTAAAGCTTTCCCGGGCAGTGCGCATGATTCCTACAAAAATAGATTCCCCGGTCGTGTATAAACCGATTACTCCCGAGGGAAACCATTCCTCTTCCGAGAAGAAGAAAAAGAAGAAGAAACATATGACGTATTCACGGCCGATAGAAAAATCCTGGATCGGCCCCTTCTTCGGATTCTTCGGGTCTGCGGTCAGATTCAAGAAAGAGAAGTGTTACAGATCGTGCCTAACCCTTTGAACTCTCGCAACTTCTTCGCCGATAGCATGTATCGAGGTTACTCGTTTCGTAAGAGATATTGCGTCCACCCCTGGATGTCCCACATAGATCGCCTGTGACGGATAAGATACGTCCGACCGAATTAACGAGTGATTGCCAATTTAAGTCTTATTCATTACACTGCATGTAAAATTCTTCATTTAATTCCATGTCTAATTAAAACGTAAAGTTATAAAACGGAGCTTCATAAAATTACTAAGACAACTGTCAAAGTCCTGTAGCGCGAAATGTTCTTGCGATTATTAATATCATCGCGCTGGCTACACTAATTAGTATTCGCATAGCTTTAATTATATGCCTATATATGTGTTACGCGATAGAGAGATTTCTTGTCGTATATTTAATCATGTACTTGTTTTGCAATCACCCCAGTACGGAAAATGAATAAAAGACCCGGTTGTGTATTAATCCGGTATTACAGACCCTCTATTAATACGGCTTTGCCAAATGAGGTCCGGGCGGTGCGACTACCGAGTGACATCACGCTCCAAAGTTATTTATTACAAACGTGAATGAAACAGTTCAGCGTGACAATCGTTGATAAGAGGCAGCCGGGAGCTCGAGGGTGAAGGAGGATAGGCCGTTTATGGATGTTCCGATAACCCGCGGTACTCCAATCGCACGTGCGCGCTGACGCGCTCTTCTCTCGATTCCCGCATCGTTCTGCGCTCGCCACAAGTTCTCGGTATGCGTGCACACGAGGGAAAGAGGGAAAGAGAGAGAGAAAAAAAAAGAATCGGAGACCCACGAATTTAATGAACCGCGCGCGGAGTTTATCGCCGCCGGCTGACGACCGGCGGAGCTTATTCTGTGCTTAATTTCTTACCGAATACAACGGCGGCGAATTTAGCGGTATTCATGAGGGATATTTATGCCACTTTGATGACGAGGGGTAGTAATTATACACATTCCCATAAAGTAAATTAAAATTTCATAAAGCTACAAGATTATGAAAATTAAGTTGAGAAACAGTCAAGAGAGTCTCAAAGTTTCTTATTCTACTTTGATTCAATAGAATACGGGATGCTAATAGGATTTATGGTAATTGACAGCAACGCTTTGAAGAGATGCAGATTTTTTGTAACGCGCGTTATTCATGAGTTAAAGCCATGTTTGTTGAAGCGTTTGATTTACATGGTGCCCCTGGATAACATTCGACACGATAGTGTCGGGACCCCATTTCGCGGAAGGCAAGAAAGAAAAATCAGTCCGTGCGGTATTGATAGCACTAATATAATAATTCCGCGACTTTTATGAGCGAAAGATCACGCGAATGCGAGTTATTACAAGTGCTCTTGTACCGCGCAGCATCCGCCACGAAACGGCTTCGAGGAATTACATTATCGCGCGTTTATCGCTCGCGATGAAGCGTTTATTCGCAGCCAAGTAAATGTTTGCGGGCAACGAAAGTAATATCAGCGAAAGAGTAAACGCGCGTTAATTATCGAGGCTCGCGATTACGCGGGAATTAAGATTACGACACGGATTACGCCTCTTATGAGCTTCTTATGATAGCAAGCAATAAAGTTTGCAGTCGCAAGAAATAAAAAAGAAGAAAGAAGAATAACCGCACGATATTGCAATCGACGATACGCAAAAATGTAACGTGGAATTTTAGACTCGGCTAATCACGCACTCTTCCTTTTTAGGCATTTTACGTTTTCTTATTTCATTACCTCGGATGATAAATAAGGCGAAGAGAGCCAGAATTTAAGCTGACGTAATGCCGGGAAATGTAATGATGGAATCGCAGCCCCGGCACCGCGGCTGCGAAACAGCACGCTCCAAATCATAACACGTATAATTAATTGAAGGATCATTCATCGAATTGGCCGAAGCCTTTCATTCATGCCTCCAGTGGGTAATCTTAGACCTATCATTCACGGGATATCGCCCACGCCGCCGCAGAGATACGTCTACCAGCTGGAGACCCGCGATGCGCGCTACGGAGAAAATCCAAGCCAGGCTCCTATCGAAATTCTCGAGAGATTCTAACGGAAAATACTGGGTTTTCAACAAATAGTAATTTTCACTTTCAAGAATTGATTTAAAGAAAATTAGTTTACTAAATTCATATTTCTAAATAATCGGTATTAAACATCAACCACAGTTTAATATATAGAAGTTTAATATATTAGAAGCTATTAAAATATTAAAAGTAAAATATTAAAATATTAAAACTTTAATATTTTAATATTTTTAATATTTTTAATTAATATTAAGAATTTAATAAATGCTTTAGCATTATTATATTATTAAATTTAATACTTGTAGAGGACCACAATCCGTATGGTTGATACCGTAGTAATAAAATACCATCTATGGCCAGTCAAGTCGTCTTATAATTTATTATATGTTAATTATTTACTGGCAATTTAGAAATATTTAAGTTTTCTGGTTAAAATATTAAAGTTTTAGATATTTTTATTATACAAGAGTTACTAATAAGTGTAAAATATCAAAGAATCTTTTTATTTTAATGAAGATACATTCATAATTAGGTTTTGATATTTTATGAGCGAATTCTTGAATATTTGAAGTACAAAACGGGTGAAATTAAAGCTTAGGAATTATTTGGCGATCTCTGCCACGATATCTGATTTTCGAAAATATCAGATTTAAGTCGACATATTAGCCGTAGATACGAGCTACTTCAACATCTATCGACAGCGCCTACGTGTACGTCTGTTTATATTACTATTACTCATAATGGAGACCAATGTCGCGCAACGCGCGATGCAAATTAATGTTTGTAGTCGCCTTGGGAACATTATTCTACGCCTGCGGTTTGTTATATGTATAGACAGTCGTCTGCTCGTACATATGACATCATACTCCAAAGCCATTTAATACGACCATGTCAGTGGCCACTATTGACCGCTTTTCCTGCTTTCATCCTAACGCGTGCCGCATGGAATGTGTCATGCGTGTAAAAAAAATCACAGATGAAAAGACAGATACAATTTACCTTCAATTATGTACCATAATCGACGCCATTTAATTGTAATTAAAATACTCGACGTTAATAATGAATCAGAAGCGTTCTGAAAATGAGATTTATCCAATAAGAAAAAGTTAGAAGAAGCGTAAGAAATAAAAATCATCTGTTTTAGAACTCTCTCTAAAAATATAGTACCTAATAAAATTTTAAACTCAATATCCAAAATACAATCGGAAATCATATTTTAGAACACTATAATTAATTTTTGATGGGAACTATCTTTGAAGTAAAATAAATCACTCTTCTTTTACTTGCTTTAAATACACTTTTATCCGTATAGAGCTTTTATTAGCCGCGAATGAGAATAAATAGGAACGCATTTGAATAAATGCGATCACTTTCAATAATGGTTGATCATACGCGCGCGTAACAAGTGACAGCACCGCGTGATGTCATTGACAATCATCGCGCCTACATTGCCACTAAGCTGACGAGACGATAATAGCTACGTCCAGTCCGTCGAAGCTAATTTGTATTTTATCATGAGGTAATCCCTACATCGTTATTTTCGGTTGCAATCATAAGCGACTCCGCACGTTCCGTGTAACGCTAAAAATAACCAGGACTTTCGAGCGATTCGAATTTCGACAAAAATAGTCTTAGGTACAAGCAAATTTTATGTTCCCGACAAAGTCGTAAAACAACGGGTAATACACGCTATCCTTAACTGTTTACCTTCCAAAGTTTCAATAAATAAATTTCACATATATTTATAACAGTATGTATGTCGCGTCTTTACTGTTTTTTAAATCAAAATAGCTTAGGTATTTATTATTTATAATATTTTTAATAATTGAAATATTCTCTCATTTTAAAACTGTTTCGCGTAAGAATCAATACTTGCGATTTGAAGAATTTTATAAAAATCATGATGTCTCTGAAAAATACCTTTGAAAACTATAATTATCTCCATATCAAGTATGATATTTAAGTATGATATTTAAGAAAAAAAAGGAAGATGGAAAACGTACGACGTGGGCGTTACCATGATCTCAGTTTTCAACTGTCAAAGACAAACGTGTCATTGATAATTGTGTGTGAGCCGTTTATCTGCTTTCTATTTCGCGCATATCGTCGTCAATGAGTCTGTTTCTTTAAATAAATTATACGTGATGCTGTATGATACTGTAATACATTAGTGAACGTAATTATTACACAGAAAAAAAAGTCTTCAATCAAGACGAATATATTTAAATTAACACTATCATTGTTTCATATATAAGCAAGAAAATATTATTTTCTTAGAAGAATTTTATATTCTTGTATTTCAAGAATATTATAAATTAATATTGTAATTGTTACATAAAGAATACAATAATAAGATTAAACTGTATTATCTTTATAATATGAATATTCTTGGTTTGAAAGTACTGTTATTCTCTATCCAATATTTTTTGCTTTCCATTAATAAAAATTATTTTTGAATAAGATTATAATTTTCTTTATTGAATTATATGTTTTGATGCAAGTAATATTTCTTCGTTTAACGCTATAAAATCTCATTTTAAGATTTACATGTCAAAAATAAAGATATTTTTGAAATAAGAATGTTCTTTTTTTCTGTGTACACTATGAAACAATGATAGTGTTAATTTAAATATATTCGTCTTGATTGAAGACTTTTTTTTCTGTGTGTAACAAAGAATAATTTCCAATTTGAAATTCTGATAAGCTACAGTGTTATAATATTTGTATATAATTTTTACATATATAATTCTAACAAATTTATGTAGGATTGAGCTGAGTAAAATTATTAATAAATATTGTATCTAATAAAATTTCTTCTTAAGTCACTTATGTTCATGAGACAGTAATGCAATTATGTTTGATTTTTATAAAATATATTATGATGGATTAATTAATATAATTTATCATTGTGTTTATCTCAACTTTATTTGAATCGCGTCATCGTAAAGTAGCAGGACAGTCAATAAGGGTCAATCAACAGGCTCGCAATAAATTAATTTAAAACGTGATGTCACTTGTTTGAAGTTTATGTTTATTGCATTAATTAATATATATTGAAATAAACAACTTGAAAGCTTCGGAGCAGTTTGCGTTATGTATATCTTAATTAAATTTTCATATTTACGGAAATGAAAAAGATGTAAAAGCAATTAATCCGTATTTATAGATTATTAATTATTAATTATTATTCATCTAATAATAGGCGATCAAATTCAAATGCTTTTGAGTTATTTTGAATGATGTCATATTGTAATGAGATGTAGTGACATATTGAAACATGTCATCGACCGCTAATGGCTTTTCCTTTCCTCGCGATGACGCATTCCATATTGTATCATCTTAACAAGCCTAGACAAATGCATCGGGATTCGAAGCTCGCTTTCAAACACAAAATATATAGCTGCTGTTAAGTGTATCCTTTAAATTGCCGCCTTGTCATTTATGCTATCAGATGTCATCATAAAGCGGAAGGTTAATAACAATGTGTGAACGACGTTGTTCAATTGCGCGAAAACGTGATGTCATCCGTAGGAATGTTGAAAATGAACTGTTATCCAATAAAGCAAATTAAGAGTTGAATTTATAACTACGACGAGCTTGCGATAACACAATTTTGCGATTTAAAGTAAGGCAAAAGCATTAACTTGGACGTTAATTGCACGCGTTGACATTTTGTCAAAATTAACTTTCATGTATCTATTAATAAATTTTGCTTGAACTTATCCTCATGTGGTAAAATTCTCGTGTTAAAAGAATAAAAAACGAAACTGTTCTGCCGTTTGGCTGTCCTAAAGTAGAATTACGTACCGCTCGACTTCCGCGGTGCGTGAGCGCGTAGGTGAAACTGTTTTACATATTCCGCGGCGTGATTTTAACGCGGACACATTTCGGGAAACCACGCACAGCGATATATTATATTTCGAAATATTGAATCGCGGTGGGTGTAAGTTTATGGTGCAAACCAGACGAAGCATGTTCTGCTCATCTCGACTAGATCCGCTATTTGATCTCGAGTCTTTCCTTAACTATCCGTGAACGCGCAATCAAATATCGTAAAAGAAACACATCTACACATATTGACGTTAATAAATAATACGCGCTAACGCTATCACAACTTTGATCGTCCTCTTCTAAATTTTGATGATAGGCTTAAACAATAAAATACGCATTAAATACGTCTGTCCTAAATGCTTTCTTTCAGAACATAAATCATTTCATTGTAAAACGCTCTTTCTTCTGGTTCCTGACCCCGATTTATAAGAGACTACTATGAAGTGGACGCACACGCGACAAGACAGATGTTTGATCATCTAACGCTCCGTCATGTTTCGTCTGCAAAACGAATACTTGATCCGGGCTACGCATCATCCTACAATGCTTGTCTCCTTCAGAAGAACAACAGGAAAGCTTTATCGTTATCGCGGCAACGGCATGCAGACTCTCTTCCTACAGTTCATCGTCAACCTACATATTGCGCGGTTCGCTTCTGTGAATTATTTCGTAACATTGCCGCTAGCAATAAATGTCTTTATATTATCGCATTAAACTTCTGTACAAGGCTACACAAGTCGTATTTTATTTCACGTCGTTAATGCATATAAAAAATAACTATAAGCGTTCTTTCCAATTTGTATATAAATTTCGCAATCCATTTTTCTTACACAAATTGCCTGCTTCCTTACTTCATATTTATATCCAACCTCTTTGCATTTTATGACATTAACATGATGTAATTTTACTTTCTGAACTTTGTGAATCAATAAAGTTTAATAATTTTTTGAAAGCGAGACAAAAATACTTAAACAAAGCAATGTACATATTGATCTTTACTGAATAATTTAGTAATAAAAACCTACGCAAACGAATCTCCAACTGAGTTCTTGCGTTGGCTCAAAGATAGATGGCTATTGTAGCTATAGTTCGGGCGTGTTAAAACAAGATAATATCCACTTTAAAGATACTTTTATACAAAAGTTCGTTCGAATTTTGGAAACACGGAGTAGAAGATAATAACGGATAATGGCTCTCGTGGGTGTAGATGAAATTGTTTGCGTAGCGCCATTAATTTATAAAAGATATTTATATAAAACAAATAGGTTTTGATAAAAAATTTACTAGGTTTTGAAACTGTCTTATTCGAGTGACTGAAAGTTTTAAGATTTTAGTTTATTTTAGTTATGGATTTAGCACATTCTTGCTGAAATCCATTTTGTATTTATTGTACATTTCTTAGTTTGCGCAAAATTGTATCTTGATATACTAGCTGGAATGTCAGGTGAGGGGGCGATTCAGTTCGGAGCGGATTCTCACGATTCTGAATGACTTTGGTACAATGACGAGTGACCAGTCCGAGGGGACATATAAAAAGACATATAAAAACGAGGATTCACTAGCTACCGGGCAATGCCTTTCCTATTGTGCCGAAAACTTTCTTTCAGGTTTTCCGCAACAAATACGTCCTCTGTCCGGGCGTCGAAATCGCCCACGTATCTGTCTACCGGGTGACTTCAACGACATCGGCAAATATAACTCATTTTTTTGTAAATTATGCAAATTATCATTAAGTATATTATTATGTTGGTCATTATTTATTATAAAAATTTATTAATACATGCGGAAAAATATTGTTTGCACTAATAATTATATGAGCTCGAAAGGCAAGCTCTATAGGAAATATTGTCTAAATTATCGCACGAATAAATATATTGTTACAATTAACAATATATGTTTTATACCATTCATATTCCTAATAATTCAATAAAACGTTAGTTCCCTTTCTCCATAATTTCATATCCATGAATGTACAACTTCTTGGTCGATTATATGGAACAAATTGATCATGAATCTAACAATTTTCTCGATGAATATCTCGAGATTTAGCCAGAAAGATATTGACGTTTCGCGGTATTACGGAAAGTGGAGTCGAAATGGAGGAGTGTACTCTGTGGTCAGCATGTAGATACACGCATCGTCATCGATTAACTGAAATGCCGTAACGTCTATTTTGCAACGAGATTATGTCGAATAGCTGCAGTTTCAGGCTCTCGGATTACACGGCGCCCAGAGTCATGCTGATGGGCGCTTTCCACGCGAGTCTCTTACGTTACTATCGGCTTCACGCCCGATTTAATCATCCGTTACACATCGCTCGGTCTTCCCCCTGATCGTTACACGAACCGGTTTGTACACCACGAAATTTTGTATTAGTTAATTACACGTTGTGTTCATAGCGTTGCATTCGTCATCTGTCTCCCGCTGTGAGTTCTGTATGGGATTGATTTGTTCTAATTGTGAGAAATAAACTTTGGACTGATCCTTCAATAGTTTCTTCATAAATGTTTTTTCATATAAATATCTTATGTAAATATTATAAGATATTTATGTAGATATTTTATAATATTTTTAACAAAATTATATTATTTTAGTCCATTGTGAATGTAATGTTCAAAAATATTTCTATCAATTGCTTTGTTTTATATATCATTAAATATATATTATTAATAAAGAGAAAAAGCGCGTGTTTTTTAACTCTGCATATGATATTTTATAAAGTTGCAAACTTGCGATATAGATGTGAGATTGATATAAAAAGATTCTATAATTTTTTTTATCGTGCAGTTAAATTCTTTCGGGATGTCATATGCGAACAGTTACGATCTTTGTCTCAAATCATCGTGCATGTTTTAGCGTAATCTAATAAGGCATGAAAAGAAATTCGAATCTTGAATATTTCTCGCTCCAGTAAGCACGAACAATATATGCCAAGTCTGAACGGTGATTCAAAGATAGAAAGTAACAATCCTGTCATCGATACTTTGTTAGGATTATAAAAGAACTAACGATTTAAATTTTTTCTTATTTCTATTATTCTAATTTCTCTTGTTTATTTATAACGTTAGTATTGCAATAGAATATTTAGAATGGATTAGAAGTGTTATTTCTCCGGAGGGCATTTTGGTATAAATAAATGTAATTGTCTAAGTTTAATTCGTCTAATACGATAATTGTGTTTTTATCGTCATTATAAATTAAGAATCAGATAATTGCATTTTAAGTGTACAATGAGAATAGAATAATAGAGCAGTGTCTTACACACTAAAGGTCTGTAATTGAATAATCTTAAACCGGAAATCATTTTTTTCGTATAAAAAATAATACAAGCAAAGCATTCATTACTCATTAATCTAATTGAAGATAGCTAATATTATTATCCGAGAACATGAATTTCAAATTGACAAGTATAATTGCGGATGCAGGTGTAATTAGTTAGGCGGGCGATTGATGATCGGGATAATATCGTTTCGGCGTTTAATAGACCGGCAATGTGCCACGCACAGATGAAATTAATTTCATCTCGAGACGAATATTTATGCCACGATACAACGGCAGGTCAGCGTTTGGCGTTTAAAGCGCTCGTCTGATGTTCCCACGCATTGTCCGGCTGGCACGAGAGGCTGGAATTAGGCTCCGTAGAGCCTACCTAAGAGCGATAGAAGTTGCCCCAGATGTGGAGCGATATCAACTATTCCTCCGGTATGTCGTCGCCATCCGCTACGTTAGCAAAACACACCCACGTTCGTTAGCCGAGGAACGTTCATTGGAATGGCCGAGAGTTGATGACTGCATAGGACAATAGCGTTCCATTTCATGAATGAAATAGAAACGAAAGAAGAAAACTTAAGGTAGTTGTCTCGCGAATCGCAATTCACAAGAAATATTTGAAAATTTAACTATATGTTAATAAATGTGATATCTACACGTTTGTGCAATTTAAAAGTTATTGACCGTCCCGAACACGAGATGATCGCTATCAAAAATTGCACTTTTCCCTCGTATCGCATACAAAGCGTATGAAAATCTTGTATTTTGAATTTTTACAATTAGAACGAACCATAACACAGTGATGAAAAACGAATATATAATATATATATATATAGAGAGAGAGAAAGACACTTTAGCAATACTAGTAGAAAAAACCAAAATTATTGACCGTTTAGTTTTAGAAATACAAATTTAATACTAAAAAGATCTCGAATTTCACGATTATTTGACGTAGAGGAGCGATTTGGGGGCCGTCGAGGGGCGCGCGGCGCTTTGTTTTGTTTGAGAGGGATAGATAATTACCCAAAAGTTTTTAGCCTGTAACCTGTAACCGTAGGTAGCGGTAGGTAGTCAGCGTTGACTTAATAGAGTATACTTTTGGCTCGTACTGTCGAAACAACTACATTTACTACCTTAATTTGCAGTTAATGAAAAATTTAGAGATTAAAAATAAGAAAGAAAATTTCGACAAGACTTAACAATAAATTAATACATTCTTTTTCAATTACCAAATTGTAGCTTCTTTCTAAAACAAAGTTTTAGAAAACTTAACAAATACAAAATTACATTCAATATATTCTTTAAACAAATAAATTTAAAAATTATAATGATGATTAATGAATAAATTCTAATTTAATAACGGAAACAAACTTTTAAAAATAATTTTTAATACTGTTCTAGGAAATTGAAAAAGATAATTTTTTTTGTAGAAAAATTAAACGTTCAGCCGTTCGAATGTTAAGTCATATAGTCCATCTATGCGAGAGAGAGGTAGAGGGTCAATCTGGGTCAAAAGTAAACGAGAGGTGCGGTTGTAATTTTCGCATTACGTGTGTTTTACGATTCACCACAAATAGACGCTCGATAAAATAGCGTTAGAGTTTGCTCCAACATAGGAGTGACTTCTACAGAAATTTATCATGCTGCTCGGAGTGCGTGCCTTTGGTAGCGACAACTGATTTTCGCGCTTATGAATCATCTCGCCAGATGGTACGAAGTAGAATGATGGCATAAATAGACATAAATTGATAAAAGCTAATCTAACTGTTATCTAATAATACTTTAAAAGTAATAAATGGGACAACGAGAAAAAAAGACGAGATGTCAAGGAAGAAATTAAATTTAAAAGACATTTTTTAGCGTACTTGCTATTTGACAGGTTCTGAGGTTGTTGACTTCGATGTCAGAACCCCGAAATCCAAAATGGCGGTATCAAAATGGCCGACTAAAATGCAGAAAGCAATTGAAATCGGGTGGTGATTCTGTTCCAGAGATTAATGCTTCTGACAGCGAAGAAGATAACTGTTTTTAGGGAAATACGGCTACCAAATCGTTATTTCTAAAGAAACTCTCTTTCAATTAAAATATTATTCGATATTTTCGTTGAAGCTGTACGAGAAATGATCACGCCTATCACGATGGACAGCTGATTTCCATAAGAGATGGTTATCGCAATTGGATTACGTAATCACAATTTACATTCTCGGGTTCGTTTCGATTATGACTACGACCGCAATATTGACGGCTCCGAAAACAGCGGTAATCCGATCGACGCGTAAAAATGTGCCGCGTGGGAATTCGTCAACGTGATCTTTAGTGCGCGCTCAACTTCCGGTTCTCCAATTCGCACGGACTTCGAACTTTGATTTCCATCATTTGATCCCACCATCAAACTCACCATGGCACGCGCTGTCCACCTGACTCAATCATTCTTAACAATTGTCTGCACCCCTCTAAGCATTTGCGACGCGTCGCGTGCATTCCCTGCGTCGGGCCATCGCTCGATCGTAACTCCTATCATCCCCCGCGAAGACAAAAGCATTTCGTCGAAAGGGCACGAATCCGCGATGGTGCGCGTTACATTTCAAGGACGTTTCGCACTCACCACAGCCTCGGCGATCGGTATCCACGTGGTGACGAGCACCAGTAGGGCAAGGACGCAGGTGATTCGCAGGACGAGCGGGACCGGCCGCGAGATGCCGCGGCTCGCGTCGCCGATGATTCTTGACGTCGCCGCGGCCCTGGGCCGCATCGTGCTGGCCTGGGGTCCTCCTCCTCCTCCTCCTCCTCTTCTCTTTTGATCAGACCTGCGGTCCTGCGGACAGTCCCAGGGGTGCCTCACCTCCGGTCCTTCCTTCGTCTCTTGCGGACCCCGAGAGAGCGGTGCCCCAGAGTCGTTCTCGTTAGCCTCAGCGGCGACGACGTGCGGCTCGGCAATCTCGCGCTGAAACCGCGCCGCTAAGCTCGTCGTCGGCCAGCCTGTCGACGCACCGCGTGTCGAAGGGCCAGACAGACGGCCCGGTTAGCCCGTCCTCCTGATCGCTACACACAGACGGGCGGACACAAGGCAGACCCAAAGGCGGCGGAGGAGGTGCACGCTCTCTCTCTTCTCTTCCTCTTTCCTCTTCGTCTCTGTTCCTCCCACCCTCTCTCTATCTCTCTCTTTCTCCCTCCGTCACTGTCCTCCCCGGTCGGTCCTTCTCTCTCTCTCTCTCTCTTCCTCTTGCTCTCTCGCGCGCTGTATCCTTACGCGCTCGTCGGGCTCTCGCGGCACGCTCGGCGGTGGCGCGGCCTCCCTGACACACGGGCCCCGCTCTGCCCCCCGCGGCACGGCTAAGTTCCGTAAGCTCGGGCTGGCTCGGGCTGGCAGCTCGGAACCGGCACGACCGATACCGGTAGGGTCCCTCGCGGCCGCACAACAGTCCTCGTGCGACGCGCGACCGCGCGAGCGAACGCTCGGCTCGGAGCCGGCCAGCGGCACTCCACCGCTTCCTCCTACTCCTCTCTTGGTCCTCTCTTCCTCCTCCTCCTCCTCCTCCTCCACCTCCTTCTTCTTTTCTCTTCGGCTGTTTCTTCTTCCCCTACCAACCCTGGAGAGACGGCACTCCGCGTTCGTTCGTTCCTTCCTCCCTTTCCTCTTGCGCACTCCCTCGCTCGCTCCTTGCCTTCTTCTTCCTCTTCTTCTTCTTCGTCTTCTTCCCGTCTCGCGGACCCGGAGTTCAACCGGAGCCAGCCAGGCAGGAGACCACGATCGCCCTCTTCTCGCAGGAGCGAGAGAAGAAGACAGGAAAAGAGGGGGCGATCCCCCGTCGACGTCGGGGAAAACGAGCGGGCCGAAGCGAGTGAGCGCGCGACGTCGCCCGTCGCGGAAGGTCGAGAGAAGGCACTCTCTTCTCGGCCCGGTCCTTTCGGCGGAGGAATTCTAGCTGGCGTGGCTCGGCGCGACCGCCGCCTCCACCTTCCTTCCTTCCCTCCACCCGGAGTCCATTCAGAGACCTCCCTGGATGGGACGGTCCGCACACATCATCGGTCTGCTCGGTGCCCGGTTCTGCGCGATATTTTGTGACTGCCTGTCTGTGCGGTGCTCGGTGCTTTAGCCTGTGCTTCTCGGCTCCCTAGACCCATCGAGGAATAGGGAGGTCGACATGACCCGGTTGGGATTGCGGTGAGTCTCCTATTGATCTTATTTTCTCTTCGATTCCGTCGGTGTTACTCCGATTCCTTCCCACCGACCCGATTTCTAAGACCGCCGCTTCCTCTTCGGCTTCTCATTACCTCTTCTTCCTCTTCTTCATCTCTTTCTTCGTCTGCTGGGTGTTTCCTTCGTGATTCGTTTTTGCTTTTGGCTCGTCGCCGGACGGGCCGACCGCGCCGATCTCGCTCTGTCCCACGGAGGGGATAGTTTCACCCCCGTTGCGCGCAGGCTTCCGCGGAAAGGTGAGAGGACCCCCCAAGGACGACCGCGAGAGACGAACTCGCATGCGCGCAGGAGATCGTCCTCGCGGTGTAGCTTCGACGCAGCCGCGGATCGTGCGTCGTGTCTTCCGCGTTTCTTCATCTCGCTCGCGCGATTTTTTTTCTTTTTCTTTCTGTACGTCAAGTTCCTTTACCTCGATGTGACGAATATTTACTCCGTCTCAATGACGTTGAATCTCCGCGAGATAGAGTGGTCCTTTACGAAATCGTTCGCTTCGCACTTTGGTTTCTTCGTGCGTTAATTTGCGCGAGTTTAACATTAGCTCTACCCAAGCGATGTGCAGAATATATATATTTTTCAAGTAATATCGCAAAAACGTAACTTTTAAAATTGTTAGCATTTATTTCCGAAAGAATCGAATGTGAGTTTGACGCGGATTTTTTTTTTTCAAATAAAGATCTATGTCTCTTTTCTCCGCTTATTTTCTTACTCCTTTGCGTGTGTGATCTAATGCGCTTCTACGGAATTTATCGGAATAATATACCGGCGCAATTCTACTTTCAGATTCGTCGCATCCGCAGTTTGCCTGGCCGGGATTGTTAGTGGGGTATGTAGAAATCCTGATTTATTTTCATCAACTCGCGACTGATTGTGTGGAATTATCAAACATCATAACAGCGTGTTACGTATCAGAATTTTTTCTGATATACTCTTTTTATTCTTGTCTCTTCAAAAAGGAAAAATATATAATCACTGAGAAAAAAATCTGGTTGCATTAATTGGAAATCTGGTAGATTCAAGCAGTATGTCTGTTGGAAAATGAACTAATCAGAATTCTTGTAAGAATCACCAGATGAGTATGGTTAATTCCTTTCTGTTAAATTTACCAGAATTTCTTGCTAATAAAACTAAATTTATTTAGTTAGGTTAACATAACTTTTTACACCACCGTCGGGCGTCGACCGCATGACACAAAACAAAACATGTTCATCCAACTCGCACAATAATATGTAAAACTCCCAGAGTACGCTGCGGCGTTAATCAGAATTCAGGGCACCGATCACGTAACTTTTTCCCTAGGGCGTAAACGTGAAAAGTGAAAAGTTTTATGTAACTATCTCTTTCTATTGGTGTTGAGTAGAAAGAGATAGTCATTTGAAACTTTTCACTTTTCACGTTTCCGTCCTAGGAGAAAATTTACGTGATCGCTGCCCTGGTCAATATAACTAGAAGTGTTATAGATCCAACTGGAAAATACTAACCAAATCCTTATAGTAAAGTCTATCAAACGTACTAGTTAAAAAATATCGAGTCCTATCGTAATAACTAGAAATTCTGCTTGGTTTAACAAAAATGCATTCAACCATATACGTCTTGTTGATACAATCAAAATATTTTTCTCAGTGTAGTTTTCAGTAACTTCAGTATAAAAAATCCAATTGCCATTTTAATATTTCCAAAGTGCTGGGCTTGTCTGAAACGCAAGCTTTTGCCATCTGGCAGTTTTAACTATATTATTGAAGATCGCTAATATTCACGATCGGACCGATGAAAGCAATATAATCGTCGATATTGGTTCAGTATTTGATCGACGTTTCTTGACCGATCGTGAGGAATCATCGCGCCATCGGGGAAATCAAGGCAAAATCTGCGAACGTTTGAGCGTGGTCATTTCACATCGATGCGCATGTACTTGCGATCTTGCGGTACATCGTGCTCGTGCGACCGGTTCGACTGCTCGCGGGTTATTTCGTTGGTCCATTCATCGGTGCGATGGCACGCGTGTTTACTCTGCGCTTCCGACGCGTAGCTGGTGCATCCGCAGCGACGTACACACGTGCATCCAAATTGCGGCGCGCCCGCGTTGCGATTTGTCGTTCGTCGAGAGAAGAAGCTAACGAGGGATCGGGTTTCAATCCATCGGATCGTAAATCGCTGTAGTCATCGGAAACGCGTGCGATTTGAGAACACCGAACCTATAAAGAGACATTTTATCATAGTCGCCGCACGTGCGCACCCACGCACATTCTCGCTTTTTTCCCCGATAGGGAGATATTTTTAAAAAATATTTCTCACGTCCGGCGATACGTTCATTAGAGTTGATCGGACGATATGTGAAGTAATGAAAAATGAGCAATGACGATCAAAGTTTAATTCTTCAATTTTCACGTCGTTGCATTACGATTGAAGATAACTATTCTGCATCTTGTCGTTTTATCTCATCATTTCTGGCACTCTTACACGTATGATTCGGGTATGAAAACAGTACTTCACGCATTACATTTCGCTCGTATGTGAAATGTCATAAAAGAGAGAGATGGGGAGGGGGGTTTCATGTAAGTGGCGAGGCCTGTATTTTAAGCGCGTTACATACTACTACTCGGCGATAAGAGTCGTTTTATGGAAAATTACCAAGGCATGTTACAAATATAGCGATGATTGTGGAGGACGCAATAAAAGTAACCATCAGGATTTCGCTAACTCGGACTGCGCTAATTGGTCTTTGCATCGCACTTTTAGAGACTACGAAATTTGTAGAGACGAAACAATCGATACCGATTACATTTGTTTATCTATTATATGATTATGCAATTTAATATCTAACTTTTGCTTTCTCATAGAGGAAGCTTTGTTTTCGTCAAAAAATTTTTATTAAGTTGCCGCTGCCAATGTGTTTAGAATGTTCAAAAACGTCGAAAACTTTTTTAATTATGCAAGAGATACAATAGATTTTTTAAAATAAATTTGTATTGATTATAATTTTTTATCACCAATATATCCCAAGAATGTTATTCATATCCGATCTTGTTATTCAAACTATTAAAATCAAGATGTATCAACATTGACGGCTTTCATATTTACAGAATGAAACATAAGTTTTGGACAGTGCAATAATTTATTCATTTAGAATCAATTAACATTTTTGCAGAAACGCTGGAATTTTCTAAGACTCGGTAATTCAATTTCAATTTCAACTTCAATTTTTAAGAAACATCAATAATGAATTATTCCAAATTATCGTGATAGAATTAATCGCCCACTCCAAGTCTTACGCGATTTATGTAAATCGCTTAATAACTTTCGCTGTTGGTAACGCCCGACTATCAGATACTTCTTCAATCATATCTATTCGCGCTGCCCTTTCGCAGCCCTTCTTCAGTCTAATTCCCTGGAATGCTCAACCGCAGCTAAATAACACAGTAGGAAGCATTAGGGTTCTGCTCGTAAAGTGACGTCAGCGGAGTTCCTCTGCATGCTGTCTACGTGATGTTTATACTAATTTACAATAAACCACAGACTAATTGACAGTTAACATACACATGACCCATAAAAATCGTAAATTATGTGAAAAGTAAACGAATTATTGCTTATTTCAACTTCCCATTAAACATACAAGAAGCTATTCAAACGTTCACAGGATACCTAGAAGAGCGATGTCTAACAGACATCCCAATCTTTCAAGATGGATCTCTCGTGAACCTAGATAATCAATGAGGATCGTTCCAAAGATAGATAATCGATAAGATCGCTGCACGATTCACTATCGCACTCCGGTACAACCCACCACGATCTCGTTACGGGCCCTGCGCGGTTTTTTTACACCGCCTCCTCCGGGCGACAGGAACGGGAAGGTGTTAGATCCGAAATAGGGCAGTCGTCTCTTACTGACCAGTCCGCCTACGGCGCCGTAACTGCGCTCGCTGTAATTTTATTACCACCGCCACGTACGCGCACGTGTACACGCACCGTGCACGCGAGCCAGCTTAGTCACTACTGGAAATAGTCGGCAATTGAGCGCGCTCGGGACTTGATTTCCCCGAGACTCGCAGACTCGTCGGAAGCCCGCGGGGGCGCACCGGGATGAAACAGCACCGTGCCCCCCGTCTGCACCTGTTTTCCCCGTTCCCCGTTCCCATTTCTTGCGCCATTTCGCCCTCGGAGAGATTTCCCGTTGCGCAAAATACGAATCTCGCTGATCGTGGCGGTTTCGTCACGTAGGCGTAGCTGTGTCACGGAGGAATTAGCGATTGTTTGTAACACTGGAGCACAGCGGATATTTGAGATTTGGAATTTGAAGAACGGCACACTGAGAAAAAAATTTGTTGAAAAACTAAAATATTTAATCCGATACGTTCAACTAAAACATTAGTTGGTTTAACTGAACATTAGTTGAATTAAAGAAGATATAATTCATTCATGTCAACCATCAAAATTTTTAAATCAAGAATTAGTTAATTCAACTAATGTTCAGTGTTAAACCAACTAATGTTTTAGTTAAACGTATCGGACTAAATATTTTAGTTTTTCAACAAATTTTTTTTCTCAGTGCACGTATTCTCAACGAAATTTGTTTCTTCTGTCTTACTCGCACCGCTTCAATGAATTAAATGACGAAAACAAGATATCTAGATGATTCCCGATTTAATTATCAATTTTATTAATATTAATATTGATGTTAAATGTTGAAAATTATACAAACTACGTTTAACGTCTTTTTATTTATTTTTCTTAAAAAGCTAATCGATATTAATATCTTTAGAAGGGTTTCGAAAAAGATTCATTAAAGATTCAACAAAGATCAACAGGAAGTTCGCGATTTGTTATTAGTATTACATAAGAACGACGATCAACATGCCATTATTCACAAAGTCAACAAGTCCTGTATCGGCAACTTTGACTTGTTGTTAATTAATTGAATTGTAAATTTCTTCGCGTCCCTCTATGTGTTCCCGATAAATTCCCCCGCTTGCTCTTCAGCGAGACTGATTAAAATCGGCGAACGCATCGGAATCCCGTCATCCGACGCTGTCGCGCATTTATGCTTATGAATACGCGTGGTGCCGCCTCGGGATCAGAAAAAATCTCGAGTAACGAATTAGCGTATATACCCCGTCCCACGTAGAGTTAACGTCAGCGTCGGCCGCGGTCGTTAAGCACACTCGAATGTGACGGCAAAAGATGAAAAAGAGACGCGGGCGGACCGAGATGCGCTTTAGAAAAAGAAGAAGAAGAAGAAGACCGAGACGAGAAGAAGAGAAGACGAAGAAGAAGGTCGTCGGTGAGGGGTAGGAGAGGAGGACAGAAGGAGGGACACGCAGCCATCGCGGTCGGTCACAATATACTCCGCGTTGCGTAATCGCGGATTCACGAAGGCGGCCGAGATAGGCGATAAAAGGGACAATTCTTGAACCGTCACGAAAAGATATCTCGTATCTAAAATAAGAGAATTGGGTTAAGCGTTTCGTTAAACGAAATTGCTGGCAGCGTCGTGAATCGTTCCTCGCACGAGCGAATTTCAATCAGCCGGTCTCGCAGGGTCGTTTGCTTCTTCAGTCAACGGTCTCTCGGCTGCCGCCTATCCGTCGTCGGTGTAATGGCTGCAAATCGACCGATCAGTATCGGAGCCTTGATTTCACTCGAGGGACGTTAACCCGACCTGGTCACGGTGTTGCATCACGCGTTGCGAAGTTAATGTGCATGATTTTCGACCTGGATCGCTTTTTCGTGGCAAGTGGAACCCTCCTCGGTTAACGCGAAAATATGCTGTTGCGTTTTTTACCTTCTGAACGCAAATGAGAGAACTCTTCGGATAATAAAGGTATTAACTTTCCATCGATATATAGAATGTCCTAACAGTTGCGCAGTTTCGAGGGATTTTTGGAGTTGGTTCTTATTTAACAAAAATCTTGTGTAATCCCACTTTTTTCATGGCTATTTAATTCTTAAATAAATAAAATAAAACAAGATAAATATTCATTCATTTTCAATATGTTTCTGCGATTATTATTGTCTCTGCAAGTTTTCTATAATTTCTTTAACATCTTCTTTATAATTTATTTGTTTGTCGTATTTTATTTAGCCGTTTGCAGCATTTTCGAAACAAATCGAATTCCTACATGGAAAGAACGGTTTTCCTGAAGTATCTAAAAATTTAGCCAGATACAGATTTGAAAATAATTATGTGTTGGACCATCCAAAATAATTATGTAGAACGCTCAAGTATAAATGATAATGCTGCAAAAAGTTTTGACATCCTAGCAAACGGCTTGAGCGTCCTACATAACTATTTTGAATCCAACATAATTATTTTCTGATCTGACTAAATTTTTAGATACTTCAGCAAAACCGTTCTTTCCGTGTATTAAAAAATTAACTGAATATAACAAGTTACTTCAAAAATCGGTTGTCATATTTTATCCTTCTTACAGACACTTTGCAATTGCAATCTAAAGCATATCCCACCCGTCATTTGCTCCGATGCTCTTCATACGGACACGTCGTTACAATATAAGAGAGCAGCTTGTCGCGCGCGATTCATATCCAAGATTGAAAGTGCTAAACGGTCTTCTAATCCGCGCATCATCCGGCGCGGCATCAGCTCGCCCTGGCAGTTATCATCTGCATAACTCATGAATCGTGCAGCGTTGGGCAGGGTAATTTCACGGTTTGCAGATTCGCAGCGTGATGCGCCGTGCTCTATCTATAGAGCGGCCGATTCATTGTTGGACGATGAGTTTATCATTGAGACCAAACCTCCACCCTCTCATCGTTTTCCTGCTAGCTAGGTTTACCGACCAACACGAGTAATTTCCGCGTACGGCTTTGATTTCTGTTTCCCCTTTTGCACGATCTGTGCGAGTGTAATGACGTATGAGCGCGCAATAAGTCGAAATTGATTGTATTGATAGAGAGAGAGAAGGAGAGAGAATCTACGATTTCATGCCGCTTTAACGCGAGCTGTTTGCGCGATATACGAGGCGAATTTCTCTATCATCGGACTTGGTCATGGATCAAGTACATTTGAATCGGAATTAGATCCATGGGATTAATCTGTTCAATTAACAGATCAATCTAGGATACAAAGTAATTTGAAAAGAGTAATCCTAATTTCTGACGTTTTGCAATGAGAGAATGTTAAACGCGATTTCTTGTACAATATAGAATCGATTTGTTTTAATTGCCGTTTTAATTGTTTTTTAAATTACGAATTTTTCTTCCTTTTTTTCCGAAGTATTCACTGAGAGAAAAATTTATGATATTCATGACTATAATTAAATTGTAAATAATTATGGTTAGGTGCACCATTTTTATAGTTATTACTGCTATAATG
>NJRP01000008.1:2110704-2155211 GCA_003063835.1 Aphaenogaster floridana | reverse complement strand
AATTATTACAAAATGTTTTGTTATTATTATTATAATCGGTAATAATAATCAAATACTTCAAAAAAAGTATTACTAAATGCATCTCTCACAAAATTGCTAAGAATTTTTTTTCAGATGAAGTTTTTGGTTGCTCCGATTCGATAGAAAACTTCAGCTCGCGCTCGCGATCTATCATTCGATTTGGGCGATTCTTTGTGATTTCTTGCGTCTACGCGACGAGCTGGTCGTTCTTTCGAGTCTCATGGTTGCACGTCGATGAATGAAATTTTAAAAGGACACTATCGTCGTTTTCTCTCTATCGCCGTACGTGGTGCATGTGCGCCACAGACGCGCAGCCACTCCGAGGGCGGTACGTCATCTCGAAACGATAACCGACTATCTCCCCGCGCTTCCTGTCAGCGCGTGCCATCCTCGGGAATACGAAAAAAAAGGACAAAAACGTGAAAACGAGGGCAAGACAATGACTTTCTGGGAAAACGATGACGCATTCACCGCAAAATCTCTACGCGCTCGCTGCGTTGTTGCGAAACGACATTTTTTGTGGGAGAAAACGCAGACCTATACTTGATTTTTTTTCTGTGCGTTATATACAAAAACTTGACGCGTGTAATTTGTTTCTCAACAAAATAATTTCTGTCACGCTATTTTGACGCGATTGTTTCTTGTAATATTTAAATGCCACGATGCGGTCCTGAGCGAAACTATAATTATTATACAAAGAAGCTAATAAATATATTAATTTTTATTAATTAATTAATTAAATTATTTCGGTTGATGTAAATTATAACGTGTTCTCAAGTTTTTTCCAATATCAATTAAATGCATGCTGAAGTAATATATTATAATAATTAATTATAGTATTAAAATAATATATATAATTAGAAATAATATAATTTATAAACTTTTTAGATAATTTTGTGCAAACGCAATCTTTGAAATTAAATAATTTAAGAGGCAATAACTCTGTAATTATTGTAATTTGGAAATCTAACTAATTGAAGTTTTGACTAGAACAATTTCATTTTCTTTTAGTATTTGTTCCTATAAAATTATCAAAACTAAGCGTTAATGTCACTTCTTTCTGGTTGTAAAACGAGATTTTCAACAATGTTCCGATCTGATAACATAATTAATCGCGCTAGAAATGGTCGCTAAGCATAAGAAACGAAGGAAGAAAAATACGATGGACATTAGAATTAACCACTAACGCCATGGCGGTTTTATCTTCTCTTCAGACTCGTACAAACGGTCGATAAAGCAGCTCTTTTTATACCATCGTACCGTTTGCCATGAGGCTGTAAGAACAATGTACTCGGTGGATAAAGCATAAATCTTGGCCACACAAAATGCGAGTTCGTTAAAAATTTACGACCACCCCGCTTGTGTCATGAAACGCATATCTATAAATTTAAGAAGAATATCATTTAATTAGCACACGCGGGGGCTACAGATCAACTTTAACGTCATACATCATAAAACCGATAAAACCATCATTCGCATGAGCTTCTGAGAGCAATCTCGTTGCTAAATCTTCTGCAAATTAAGGAGAAGATATGTCTTCCGTTATTAATTTTACGAGTGATATTGAATACACTTAATTTAAATTTACATTGCTATATTAATATATCAAGAAACATATAAATATCTTAGGTTGAATATATGAAAGTAAAATAACATATACACTGAGAGAAAAATTTATGATATTCATGACTATAATTAAATTGTAAATAATTATGGTTAGGTCGAGGGTTAGGTGCACCATTTTTATAGTTATTATTGCTATAATGTTAGTAATAATAACAAAAAATAGTTACAAATACATCACAATTTAACTATAATTATTATAGTTTATTATTAATCATTATAGTTGGAACCTTTTTGAACTATAATAATTATAGTTAAATTATATGGTATTTGTAACTATTTTTTTGTTATTATTATTAACATTATAGCAGTAATAACTATAAAAATGGTGCACCTTACCATAATTATTTACAATTTAATTATAGTCACAAATATCATAAATTTTTCTCTCAATGTAGGTTTATACTTTTTTTCGCGTAATAAGATTTTTTGACCAACTCGAAATTGATTCTGGATGTAAAGACACTCGAAATATTTATAATATCTTGAATAATGTATGAATCATCGACCTCATTTTTTCAACAATTTTCAGCAGTAAAATGTTATAAACTTATTGTTCTATTTCTTCTTCAAGAAGAAGTCTTTCTTACTTATAAAAAATAACGAAATAAATTTATTATAATAAAACTTGTATTTTTAACTGATATACCCTCTTCGAAATTCAACTTTTATATTTTTGAATTCTGTGTTATCGATCAGAAACTATAAAAAAATAGCCGAGAAATGTTGGTTGCAACCAGCCGCGGCTATGCATCGTCGTACAGTGTTTTATAACACGATGCTTTAGAAGATGGATTTTTTCAAATGCCCGACCGTGCTTTTTTTCTATCATACGTAGTATTATTGTCCGAACACATTTTGCTCTATAAGTCTATAAGTTTGACAAACGACGATTTGTAACTTTTTTTTTGCCACGCACACCTGTACTCTTAGCACAAACGTGGCTGTGATAGCGCGTTTTATTGATCGCACCGGTGCTCCGTACTTTTCCGATTCCATTTACGGAGCTTCTCATCCCCGAATATTTGTTTTAGCAATATAATCACACATCATGGAATCCACCGCCGGTCGTGCCGCTGGAACGAGGTGATATCGGAAGGCCTACAAACGGTAGCGATGACGACTACGGCAGTTCGCCGGAATGGAAATACAATTTAAACAGAGGCTTTATCACGGACAACGAAGGTACTTGGACAACATGCCGCCTCATGCTTTTCGCTGCTATGATTTATGTGAGAAATAGGAGGAAGTACAATAATTACGTCCTTCTTTCCCATCTAGCATCCTTATGTCGCCCGGGAATATGAAAACTGGATTGTAGATTTTTTGCGATAGGAATACTGTTGCAACTGCATAATTTCACGATTAAATTCATGATTTTTTTATACAACTAGTTAAAAAAGCTTTATATAAGATACATGTTTGTTGAATTAATTTATATAAAAAGATTTGTAGAGTTATTAAGTAACAGAATATACAGGGCGAATCCAGACATTTGCGATAAACTTAAAGGGGTACTAGATCTTGATAAATTGAACAATTTTTAAATATATAAGTATGAAGCCAAAGGCGCTAGGCTCTGTTGAACATTGTTGACGGTTGTGTATTTCTTGACTTGACGTGCCTTGATTTTTTCTTATGGGGGCATGTCAAAAGTTTGTACATGACCCCTGTCAATACCCAAAATGAGCTCATCCACAGGATAACGAACGAATATAATGTGATTCGCAATACTCCTGAAATTTTCCAGAGGGTGTGTCAGTTAATGCACCGTAGATGCAATGCTTGTATTAAGGTTGCAGGTCGCAATTTTGAACATTTGTTGTTATAAAATACACAAAACAAAATTTAAAAATGTATAATTTTTTAAATTTTAATCTAACCATACAGAAATCAAACAGCGTTCAACAAGGCTAAAAACGATGCTTAGCGCCTTAAGGAGGCGTCGCCGGACACGGGTTACTTAACAAAAATTGTTCAATTTACCGAGATCTAGCACCCCTTTAAGTTTGTCGCAAATGTCCGGAATCACCCTGTATATGCTTTAATAGCGTTTCGTGCAGACGATTCGTCTTTGAGCGGACGATCAATTTTCGTTGCGTGCAACGGATCCATTCTTTCGATCCCTAAAATTTGGTAGTAGTCGTGATGGGGGTAAATGTCGGAAACTACCATCAGGAATTCCGACATTATGTTC
The DNA here is from genome assembly GCA_003063835.1 of Aphaenogaster floridana. NCBI lineage: Eukaryota > Metazoa > Arthropoda > Insecta > Hymenoptera > Formicidae > Aphaenogaster > Aphaenogaster floridana. The sequence goes on along the minus strand of NJRP01000008.1, from coordinate 2,151,370 downwards.
GCTAATTGGCGTGTCTAGGATACGAGGATGCGGAAAGGCGGAACGGTAGTTTCACGGCTGGTCATTACAGTCCTGATGAAAGGACTCGGCAGTGGAGCCTCTACAGAAACAGGAGCGATCCTCACAGTCAATATTCCTCGGGCCGATCTCCTTACGATCGATCACCGCAGGGTTATGACAGACGTCCTGATAGTGGCGGCGCAGAATCCGGAAATGACGAAAATCGACCAGGTTATCCCGATGGTCACAGCGATTACGATACATACAGCGGTAATCAATCTTGTCTTCGCAAATTATGGATTATAGCGCGTTTCACTTTACATTTTGCAATCGATATAAGAAAAATGTTTTAAATCGTCTATAATATTATTTTAAAAATTATACAGGAAACATTTGTAGAAATATAAAATATTATAAAATTAAATTAATTTTCTTTTGGTAATAGAAATATTTTTATTTATATCTTTCTCTCGTTTTCAATACATTTAAAGCAATACGACATGTGTATTCATATTTGACTTATCTTTTCAACAAATCGCTCGGATAATTTAATCGTTCGCAATTTTCTTTTAGGTGCCGGTGAAAACGAGCGAGGTGGAGGTTCTTATAATTACGGTCAAGGAGGTTCTGGTGATTCTTATGGTGGTAGTTACGGAGGAAGTTATGGTGCGGGAGGTGCAGATTCCTATGGTCGTGGAAGCGGAAATGTTTATGGTGGCGGTCGTGCAGGCGGAGATGCTTACGGTGCCGGTCGCGGAAGTGGACAAGTTTATGGCGGCGGTCGTGGAAGCGATGACGCTTACGGTCGCGGTCGTGGGCGCGGTTATGGGGGTTACGGTGCCGCTGGAGACGACGAAAATTATCCGAGTAATTACCAAGTGGTACCGATGCCCGGAGCACCGCGAAATTGCACCGGATCAGGATGCTGCGTGCCCAAGTGTTTCGCCGAGAAGGGATCGCGGGTTGGTTTTCGAGGATTGACAATAGAATATCGAAATCGTTAAAACAATAATTAAATATGAACTTTGCGAAGATAGATAATCTTGCATTTCATTTTGCTTCTTATTCAATTAGCACACAATTTTTCTACATGTTTGTTTCATAAGAATATTTTCATTTGTCTTGAAAATTTTTTTCGTAAAATAAAAAAAAGATCAGAGATACAAAATAGATATTGTGCATAATATGCGAGTTTAAAAAATATTCTTACGGTTGTAGATTTCAAAAGTCTAATTTTTTGTTGACAATTAATAGCATTTCGATATGGCTTTTAGAGTTTGAAATGCTAACTGCTTAATTTATTTGTAACATTCTCAATCAAGGGACCACCAGGAATAATCGGACCGCAAGGTCCTAAGGGACAACGGGGATTTCCAGGAGCAGAAGGTCTTTTAGGACCCAAAGGCGAGAAAGGAGATCCCGGCCCGCAAGGTCTGCACGGTTCGAAAGGTGATAGAGTACGTATTTTTAGTATATATAACCGTGATACTATAAATATCAAAACTTTTTCCAAAAAAATAATTTTATGTTATTAAAAATTTTATGTTATTAAAGGGAAAAATGGGTATGCCTGGTTTTCCTGGTATAAACGGTGTGCCTGGAGTACAAGGATCTCCGGGTTCTCCAGGTTTGCCTGGGCGTGACGGTTGTAATGGAACAGATGTAAGTATTTTTTACAAGACGTAAAAGTCTTAACATAATTACGTTTACACAAATTTGTATCTATTTTTTTTATCAGATACTTGTGCTTCAAATGTGAAAATATGGAGGTTGTAAAATTGAAAGGACATTACAAACAATTCATACATAGAATTATCATCCAACAATTCTCTTGTAATAACTTTATTAAAAGTGATTATAAGTGATTATTATATTATTAATATCATGATAAGTAATATTATCAATATGTAATATTATTAATATTATAATTTACATATTATGTTTTCTAGGGTGAACGTGGACGTGATGGTATACCCGGAGAACACGGACCTCGCGGTTTTAAAGGACTGCCTGGACCTAAAGGAGATAAGGGTCAGCCAGCGTACGCTGGCTCTTTCCCGGTGGGTCAAAAGGGTGAACCTGGTATGGACGGTGTAAGAGGGCCCCCCGGTCCCCCTGGTCTTCAAGGAGATCGCGGTACATCTGGCTCGAAGGGTGAACGAGGTCCCTACGTAAGTATTGCTCAAATGTATTAAAGTGTAGTTTTCTTTTCAAAATATTTCGACACATTATACGATATTATATGTAAAAGGGTGCCCCTGGCATACCGGGTCCGAAAGGAGAAAAAGGAAACATGGGTCTTGGATTTGAAGGATTAAAAGGTGATAAAGGTCTGAAGGGTGAACCAGGACCTCCAGCCGAGCCATTCATGCCATTCCAACCAGGAGTCCCAGAAGTGACGGGTCCGCCTGGAGAACCAGGATCGAGAGGAGATAAAGTACGTAAAAAAATTATCAGTCTTTTTGCATTATAACATGCAGAATTCTACATTATATTCTAATTGGAGTAATATTTAGGGTGAAATGGGACCGGAAGGACAAAAAGGAGAACCAGGATTCATAGGTGATCACGGTATACCCGGAGGATTAGGTCATAAAGGTGAAAAGGGTCTTCCAGGAGCTCCGGGCATTCGTGTAAGTATATACTCTATATATATAGTACATACTCCCTCTCTCTCTCTCTCTCTCTCTAACCTTTTTATATCTTAAATTAAATAAACTAATATTATTAGAGTATTAAATTTTATAAAATTTTATAAATCACTTTTTAACTTTAGGGTAGAGATGGTTTCTCTGGACCTCCTGGACCTCCTGGACGAAAGGGTGATCGAGGTATTGACGGATTGGAAGGACTTCCTGGACGACGCGGCACAAAAGGAGAACCTGGTCGAGACGGAATAATGGGTGTTTCAGGTTTACGAGGACCTCCTGGACCACCAGGAGTAAGTCTTTTTTAAGACTAATATATATTATTAAACATAATTATTTTTATAATACATTATTTTTAATTCTACGGCGCTTACGTAAATATACGAAATTAAACTAGAAACACCATTTTAAAATTGAAATTATTTTATTTTATTGAACATCGCGTTATAGGGTGGTAAAGGAAGACCGGGACCGCCAGGTCCGAAAGGACCACGAGGTTTTCCAGGACCTACTGGATCGCGAGGAGCAGACGGTTTTCCAGGAGACCCAGGACCAAGAGGACCCATAGGTTTACAAGGAGGTCCTGGATTGCCTGGAATTCCAGGTCCAGAAGGTTTGTCAGGAGAAAAAGGCATAAAGGGTGAGCCTGGCTTGACTGGATTTCCTGGAGGCCCAGGTCCACGTGGATTTGATGGACCACCCGGAGCAACGGGACCGCGAGGACCGCCAGGGGAAAAAGGATTCTCAATAATGGTAAAGTATACACGATCAGGTTTTACCATTATAATTATTCTATTAATTACTTGAAAAAATAATTGAACCATTATATCTGACGTAGGGACCGAAAGGAATGGATGGAACGCCTGGTTTGGATGGAGAGAAAGGTCAGAAGGGCGAACGGGGTTATGCGGGTGTCCGAGGCCGACCAGGAGACTCTCTAGACGGTATCCCAGGAGTACCGGGTGCACCCGGTGAGCCCGGAGAAGCGGGAGCGCCAGGAAGAGACGGCTTACCAGGTCTTTCTGGAGCGTCTGGAGAGAAAGGAGATATCGGCGGTCGCTGTATAGATTGTTTACCGGGACTGCGAGGCGCTAAAGGAGATCGCGGTACGGATGGTATACCCGGACTTACCGGACCTCGAGGACCACCCGGGGAACGCGGTTTTCCTGGAGAATCTGGAATGGATGGTTTGCCAGGCGCAATCGGACTTCCGGGACTGCCGGTACGTTAATTTTATTTTCATTAATTCGTTTTACTGATTTTATTAACGTTTCGTTATACCGTCATATGAATTGAATATTATTATCGCAAAATTAATATTTCGCTTTTCGACAAATATTTTTCACGCTTTTTATATTTTTAATTTTTAATTTATTAAGCCCATTTTAGATAATTTATTTCAAATAATTAAAAAATTCATTCAAATTATATAATTTAGCCAAATTATAAAAAAAATTTAGAATAAATTCTTTTTATAATTTTATACACCATAAAAACATGAGAAAAGTTTGAAAAATCAGAATACACACATATGTATAAAATATATATTAAAATACGCATAAATTATAAAGTTCAATTCTAAAATCTAACGTTATATAGATCGTCTAAACTTTTAATAAGTCTGTAAAAAGAGAAAGAATAAAACATTTTTTAAATTTTATTGTATAGGATGATTTTATAAGTAAAGTTTCATATATTTCTACCTAATATATTTTCTATTTGAAACATTTAATGAGAGAACTGATATAAAGAGATTATAAAAACACGAGTAAAAACATGTATGTATTGTCGTAATCATAAATTATCAAATAAAAAGAAATGAACTGATTTTTCAATAAGGGAAAAGATGGTATACCCGGTGCTCCAGGACCTCAAGGAGAGTCAGGAACTCCAGCAATAGTAACACAGAATATGCTTAAACTGGAAAAAGGTGATAAAGGAGTACGTGGAGAATTTGGTCGGCAAGGCCCGCCAGGACCAGAAGGGCCTCCAGGAGAAAAGGGTAGACCCGGATTCGAAGGTTTCCCAGGGCTTAAAGGAACACCAGTAAGATTAATTTTTTAATTATTATTATTATTATTTTAAGAAAGTAATTGATATTTTTCTGGCGAATCTTTTTTATATATATATATCAGATTACAAACTCGTCGCTTTTAGGGAGATCGCGGTTTCCCTGGACAAGATGGCGTTCCAGGAAGACCAGGTACGCCTGGACGCAAGGGAGAGAAAGGATTAAGTGTAAAAGGTGAACCCGGAGAAGCAGGTCGACCAGGAACTCCAGGACAGAAAGGAGAACCTGGTCGATATGGATTTAAGGGTGAACCCGGTAAGATTTTGTCAATTCTTAAATATTTTTTAGAACATTTTCTTTATTATTTATTTTTAAAATGTTTTAAAAATACGTTATATATGTTTATATGTTTATATGGATATACATTGAAAATTATACTTGCAATTGTATCTGTAATCAGGTCAATGTCCGCCACTTAACTATACGGAAGGCTTCAAAGGTGATCGAGGTTTAACTGGTGACAAGGGAGAACCTGGACCACCTGGTGAGGATGGATTACCTGGTGATAAAGGATTGCAAGGCTTCTCAGTATGTATATTAATAAAAAAATTATGAAAAAATGTTTCTTTTTGTCAGAACTATTTCATATGTGATAAACATATCAATATTTTTAATATACAGGGTAGGCCATTTTAATCTACGCACTGAAATCTCTCAAAATCCATAAGTTTAAGACAAAAATGTTTCATACAAAAGTTGTATGGTTTCGACGGGGCCATAAGAGGGTACCATTGGTTTGACCTTGAAGAGTTATTTGAAGGTCACGTATAATTTTTTAAATAGAACACTATATTTTTTATTGCATATTTTTGTAGCTGACTTCGAGAGCTTTCCAAAACACATAATGAAATGTTTTTTTCGTTAAGTACATTTTGAGTTATGAAGCTTCAAAGCAGTATTTTGACTTTAAAATCGATATCTTGTATGTTGTCATGTTATGGGGTCAAGTTGACTCTTAGGGATCATTTCAAAGTCAAATCAATTTTTCATCAAATCTCTGTAGTTATGCATATTATGCATCAAAAAATTCGAATCATCCTACTTTTAGCGCTATCCAGGAACAACGACGTGGACGTAGTAGAATTCTGTTCCCTTTGGGGTGCTTGATTAACGTGAGTCCCCTTGCCTCTCACGAGGTATCAGAAACATTCTTACAATAAATGCTCATAAACGTTTCCATTTTCTTGAATACATAATTGTATCCTTTGATGAAAATGTTTGACAGTTCTCAATAATACAGCTCGTGGTATGTTTCTGCAAGCTGTTTTAATTCTTTCCACTATGTCTTCTCTAGTGGTTGGTGCTCGTTCGTATACAACATTTTTCAAATAACTCCATAAATAAAAGTCAGGAGAAGTAATGTCAGGAGATCGTGCCGGCCATGCAACAGGCCCACCCCGTCCAATCCACTTGCCATTGAAGCGCCTATTTAGGTACCCAGATAACCAAGCGTGAAATAGCATTTTGAGCAAACTAATGCATTGCATGTGTTGTTATATATTTGTTGTACATTTGCTGACATTGAAATACAACACATTATCGAATGCAGCAACATGACTGCTTATACATGCAATCAGTTAACGAATTTTCAAGAGCAAACGGTCCGCAATACTGGTACGTTATGTTGTCTGCAACATGTCAGCAACATGACAGCAACAAATGATTTGTCGTTCCATATTAAGCATCATGATGAAAACATGACGGCAACAACACATAATAATGATTTCCATCTGTTATTGCGTATATGTTTTCAAGCTATGAAGTTTTTAATTGTAGCTCGTTGCTAACAAAATGTTGACAATATGAAATTGATTCTGACACGTTGCCATCAATTTGCCGTAGTTAGAATTAGAATTCATGTGAGTTCAGTTCGACATACACAATAATGCCTTACCTTGTTCTAAGTTTGTCAAAATTCGTCTTGGCAACATGACAGCAAACTCACTGCATTTGGCTATCTGGGTAAGCTCTGACATGTCTGGAATAGTGTGGTGCAGCTCCATCTAATTGAATCCACATTCTTAGTCTTGTATATAAATCAACTTTTTCGAGTAATATTGGAAGTTCATCCTTCAGGAGAGCTAAGAAGTTCTCTCCGTTTACATTTGTCTCAAAAATATGTGGACCAATAAGATAGCCACTGATGATACCACACCACACGTTGATGCTCCAACGATGTTGGTTGTTTATTTGTCTATGCCAATGGGGATTAGTATCTAACCAATAATGACAATTGTGTCTGTTAAGTTCTCCATTATTCTAAAATATAGCTTCATCTGAGAACATAACATAACGAAAGAAAGCTGGATCATTTCTAATCATTTGTTGTGCCCATTGCCAAAACTGCATACGCATCCTCATATCATTTGGTGTGATGGCTTGCGTTAATGTGATATGATACGGGTGATAATGTAGGTTTCTTAAGATTCTCAGAGCAGTACGCCTAGGTATACCCGTCTCCCTTTCAATCTGGTAGCTGCTAATGTGAGGATTTATGTGAACCATTGCCAAAATGACCAGTACACGTACATCATTTTCGTCATAGTTATGGTTTCATCTTACACGTACTAAATGTCCTTGTTCGGCTCTTAAAAAGATATTCCGAATAGCAACATCATTCGGATGTCGTCTTTCTGGATATCGAGTTCGATAAAAAGCAGCAGCTTGACGATAATTTTTATGACATTCGCCAAGAATAAGCAGTATGTCAACTCTTTCTACCGGCGGATAGTCAGCCATTTCATTTGAGAAAAAATTTTGAATCAATCAACTAATCGATCAAAAACTGCAACAAATCCTCGTTCTGTTTCGCCGCGATAAGACAGTGCGTGTCGAACCGCAAGACGAATCAGAGCTCCGCTTACCAAAACTGCGCTAATTGTATCCAAGTAAGTAAATCAAACTGATATACACCAATACACTCAATTCCTTTGGTTAGGTCCAGCTACTCTCAACAGAAACAAGATGAATTGAAATTATATGTTCCTTCGCTGATTCGACATTAAGTTTTTGTACGTAGAACAATTTCTTCGGATTTGTTGCAGTTTTTCTACTACGTCCACGTCGTTGTTCCTGGATAGCGCTAAAAGTAGAATGATTCGAATTTTTTGATGCATAACATGCATAACTACAGAGATTTGGGTAAAAAGTTGATTTGACTTTGAAATGATCCCTAAGAGTCAACTTGACCTCATAACATGACAACATACAAGATATCGTATTTTAAGGTCAAAATACTGCTTTGAAGCTTCATAACTCGAAATGTACTTAACAAAAAAAATATTTCATTATGTGTTTTGGAGAGCTCTCGAAGTCAGCTACAAAAATATGCAATAAAAAATATAGTGTTCTATTTAAAAAATTATACGTGACTTTCAAATAACTCTTCAAGGTCAAACTAATAGTACCCTCTTATGGCCCCCTCGAAACTATACAACTTTTGTATGAAACATTTTTGTCTTAAACTTATGGATTTTGAGAGATTTCAGTGCGTAGATTAAAATGGCCTACCCTGTATAAAATGAGTTCATAAATTTTATAATAATTAATTAATAACATGTCAAAACAATAAATAATAAACCACAGAAGAGATTTTTGTTTTGACTCAATAAATAATAAATTGAATAGTAGTTATATCATTTATCTATAGAGAGAGATATAATTTCACAATATAATGTTGCAATTTAAAAATCAGGGTCCACCTGGTACAACTGGACCAATCGGCGCTCCTGGACCTGTGGGTCCAAGAGGTTTACCTGGCCCGCGTGGTGATAAGGGTAACATGGGTCCTATGGGTTTCCCAGGAGAATCTGGTCGAGAAGGACCTAGAGGTTTTCCGGGTGCTCCGGCTCCAAAGGGTGATAAGGGAGAACCTGGAATATCAGTCAAAGGTAGTCCTGGTCTAACAGGTCCTCCGGGTGAAAGGGGAGAGAAAGGTCTTCCTGGACCGCCAGGAAAAGAAGGTCCATTAGGTTATCCGGGATTAGCAGGCTTTGTTGGTGAGAAAGGAGAACTCGGTGCACCGGGAATAAATGGTTTGCCAGGAGCACCTGGTGAGAAAGGAGATACAGGTCCAGTTGGTCCACCTGGTCCTCCAGGTGTTGCTGGTATCCCAGGAACAGATGGAATCAAAGGTATGACATAATAAAGAATTTTATAAGTTATGCAGGATTCACACTGCTTTTGACATCCGACATATGATGATCCGATATCCAATAGCAGAATTTATCTCCTAGAGAAAAAAATGTCGTTAACTAGAAATCCTAGGAAGCGAATTCTTTTATTGGCTATCGTATCATCGCATGTCGGATGTCAGAAGCAGTGTAAATCCTGCATTAGCAATAAGTAAAAATATTTATGCAATAATGTCATTATATTAAAAAACCAAAAGAAAATGATCTAAGTCTACAATTTATTAGCAATGTAATAATAATAATAATTATGTAATAATTTATTACATATTAATTGTAATTATTTAATTTAAAGGTGAGCCAGGATTACTAGGAGAGCCAGGTAGAGCGGGTCTCCCAGGATTTCCAGGAACAAAAGGTGATCGCGGTGAACCAGGTATTGATGGACCAAAAGGATACCCCGGCAGACGAGGATTGCCTGGTACTCCAGGTCGACCTGGAATTGACGGTGCAGTAGGTATAAAGGGTGAACACGGTGACAAAGGCTCGCCAGGATTTCCCGGATTGCCGGGTATGGAAGGAAAGCCTGGTCGTCCTGGTATATCCGGGCTGAAAGGAGATCAAGGACTACCTGGTGCGCCTGGTTTACCAGGAAGTATCGGTTATGAAGGAATTAAGGGTGATCTTGGTCTACCGGGTTTACCGGTAAATATTTCCAATTTTACAATTATATGTTATTAATTATATATAGATATTATATTCGTAATTATTATGATATTAAATTTGTGGATGATACAAATTTATATTGTGAATTGTATATATTACTCGATATATTATTTAATATATGTAATCATGTACAATTAGGGAAGGAAAGGAGAACCAGGGCAAGTTTCGGAAAAAGGACAGAAAGGTGAGCCAGGTATGCCTGGAATACGAGGTCCTCCAGGTCTTCCAGGACGGGATGGTATTGATGGAGCGAAAGGCGAGGCTGGCAGACCAGGAATTGGCCGTGACGGATCACCTGGATTAAAGGGTGAGATGGGCGTATCGGGTAGGGATGGATCACCAGGATTCCAAGGGCAAAAAGGTGATACTGGCGTACGAGGATTTCCTGGAATAAAAGGCGACTTCGTAAGTTTCCATAATCTAAAGTAAAAGTATTAAAAAACAGAAAATTTTATGTTGATAAATTCTTTTCTCTTTGTTATTATTATTATTAGGGTTCACCGGGTATTCCCGGAGAACCAGGTCCGCCCGGCATAGATGGACTTCCTGGAGAAATTGGCGATATCGGGCCATCGGGAGTACCTGGTTTCCCTGGGCTTGATGGCGAGATGGGTCCTCCTGGCCGACCTGGACTCGATGGTGTTAAAGGAGACCGCGGTTTACCAGGTAATTACAATGTCAGATTTTGTAAAATGCCATTACAATTGTGATATTAGTATAAGTATAAAAACATAGCATTTGTGTATGTATGTAAAAAAAATAAAATTTTATTCCCGTCAAAAATATTATTATTTTAAAATTAATAATATGTTAGATTTATAAAAAAAAGTAAATCAGTATTTTTATTATTTTGTTCAATATTGAATATTTAATATCGTATTTTATATGCAAGATGATTATTAATATTTTATCAATATATAAAAATTAAATTTATATACGTGAAGCAACTCGATCATATCAAACAAAATTGAATTTCAGGACTCGTCGGATTGCCCGGTATTTCTGGAGCACTTGGAGAAAAGGGAGATCGTGGTCCTCCAGGACCTACGATTCAGATTAAGGGTGAGAAGGGTGAACTAGGTATTCCAGGAATTCCTGGGGACAGAGGAGAAAAAGGAGATCAAGGTCTAATAGGTGTTGCTGGTTATGACGGCGAAAAGGGTGACAAAGGTCTACCTGGACCCGAAGGATCTCCTGGACCTCATGGTGCTCCCGGACCTAAAGGTACGTTCTCTATTTAACATTGTATATAATATAATTGTGCTTTAAATAATAATAAACGAATTTTAATATATAAATATGTATAATAAAGATTACAAGAAAAATCTTCAATTCAAAATATTGCAAATTTTTATCTATATTATGTATTATAAGAACTTATTAACATTTTTAATGCATATTTACGATTCATTGTATGTCTCATATAGGCGAACAAGGACCTTCTGGTATTCCTGGAATTCCTGGAGTTACAATAAAGGGCGAGAAAGGTTTGCCAGGTTTACTGGGTAAGCACGGTAGAGACGGATTTCCAGGACGAGCCGGTGAAAAGGGTGAATCAGGATTACCCGGTTTGCCTGGACCAAAGGGAGACATTGGTCCTTACGGACCAGTTGGACCGCAAGGTGAAAAAGGCGATCAAGGATCACCGGGTTTAACCGGATCACCAGGACGTGACGGAGCTCCAGGTCTCGAGGGTATACCGGGATTACCTGGTGAGAGAGGTCTGAAGGGTGATCAAGGACCACCCGGACTATTCGGTGCCCCAGGAGAAAAAGGAGATAGAGGAGTTTCAGGTACTATATTATATTTATTTTTAATTAATTAAAAGTATTATATAACTATTTAAAAAAATTAATTAATCTGTTTAAAAAATATATTGTAGATAAATGTATGTATATGCATTTAAATAATATACATACATAAAAACATTCTTATTAAATATCCAATAATTTTAATATTCGGACAAAGTAATTATTATAAATAAGTAATTATTATGAATATTATCGATCTAATATTTATTAAGCTTCTCTACTGTTTTATGCCATTTATTATGTTTTTCGTTATTAAAGCGAATATATTTCTTTATTCGTATTGAAACGACGAGGAAAATCATATAATTATTTCTTGGACAACGCTATAATCGTTTAATTATTCATTTTAGGACCAAGTGGTTTGGATGGGCCTCAAGGAGAAAAAGGTGAAAGAGGTTGGGATGGTGTAAATGGTCAACCTGGATCACTTGGCGAGAAAGGTGATAGAGGATATCCTGGTGTAGTCGGATTAATGGGTACCGTTGGCTACGTGGGTCAAAAAGGAGAAAAGGGTGAAGACTGTCTCGAGCCGCCAATGGGACCTAAAGGAGATCGCGGATATCCTGGTACGCTTACAGTAATTTTCAGAAATATATATACATATATATTACATATTTATAAAAACTTAATAAAGTCGTAAACTATCCTTTATTATAAATTACAAAATGTAAGATATATATAGTGAAAAATATAGTTAAAAATATGCGTAAAAATACGCTATAAGAATATAATATGCAAACTAAAATTTTCTGTTATGCCACCTATTTATCTAGAAATTTACACGTATCTGAAATATTACTCGAATTTGATTATATTATTTAACACACGCGTCTGAAACTACAATAATCTTTTCGTAGGTCCAACCGGACCGCCTGGTCCGCAGGGAGAAAAAGGACTTCCGGGTCCGCCCGGTTTCCCCGGCTTAGACGGCATTAAAGGTGCCCAAGGTTTCATTGGTCCACCGGGACCTACTGGACTACCGGGATTGCCCGGACCTGTCGGTACACCCGGTCTACCAGGTCTTCAAGGTCCTATCGGTGTGCCAGGACCTGTCGGCGAGCCCGGTGCACCATGTGAAACGACACCTGATTATCTCACCGGTATCCTTCTGGTCAAGCACAGCCAAAGTCAAAGCCTGCCGGTTTGCGAGCCGGGCCACATTAGACTCTGGGAGGGATACAGTTTGCTCTACACCGATGGCGACGAAAGAGCGCACTCTCAAGACTTAGGTAAGCTTCTCGTCGCGTTAGTTTTATATAGAGAATAAGATTTTATTTATTTAAAATATAATAGTTAAAAATATTATTTTTTAATCCGATATAAAAATAAATCTAAAATAAAATTATTATAGAATAAAGCGCGATTTTCGCAATAACGTTTTAGATATTTTTCTCTCTCTTATTTACTTCTAGGCGTGCATCCGCGAAAAATAAAAAGAACAATATTTAGAGGGATCTCTCTCGGTCCGATTTTTATTGTTTCAATTTTATCGGATTATAAACCTACTTACTGCGACATTTTGACCCGTATTTTTTACCCGTTTATTTTTGACCCGTAGACGCAGTTTGTCAGAGATTTACTAGAGATAGCGATTAATCCCGATTATCCGGATTAAATTGTTACGGCTTGTATTTGAGCATTAACAGACACTTAAATTCATTATTCAACAGATTTATATGCATCGCGTCACATATTTTCGCACGATCATAGGCTATTTATTAGCATCGATTGAGCTAATACATATATTCGCGTTCAGTAAAACAGGTCATGCTTGTTTTTTCCCCGCCCTCAGTGTCGTCAGATATCACGATATCGCGAGATAATGCGATTTGTTGATCTCAAAGCGACGAAGAAATTCCATTTTTTTTGGTGTAAATTAATAAAACTCGACGTATAAATTATTATGAAACAGGTTATGCCGGCTCGTGTGTAAGAAAATTCTCAACGATACCCTTCCTGTTTTGCGACGTCAACAACGTCTGCCATTACGCTAGTCGCAATGATCGGTCTTACTGGCTGTCTACCAATAGACCAATTCCCATGATGCCCGTCGAGGAGACGGCGATAGAAGAATATATCTCCAGGTACGCCTTCAATGTTCTCTACGCATGTTGTATGTCGCCTAGATTGTTATTGCGAACTAATACAAAAAGTTTCCGCATTCCTTTGGAGGGGATAATTATACGAGATATATGACGAAACTGAATATTTTTCCAGCCGCGCAAAAGTTGTGAGTTGAATTTCGTAAAAGAACGTCAACGTTTAATTTTTATTATCAAATGTCGTTATCAATAATTATGTTTTTAGTTTATTTCTTTAATCTCAAATATCTCTCGACAATTAACCCTTTAATTTTTTATTAAGTCAAAGTCTGGTCTTAAAAATAATGTTATGCTAGGTTTTTGTATCTTCGAGACTTAATTGCGATATGGATTAATTGCATTATTAAATATATCGATTTAAGTCGATATGTGACAGCCAAACTGATAAGTGATTATACGAATAATGCTCTGGACACAGTCGATATGTGACAGCCAAACTGATAAGTGACTATACGAATAATGCTCTGGACACTCATACTGATCTCAAAAAATGTTTTACCATTTTCGACTGCTTTCATAAAAAACTATTTTACTTGTATTATCGGACCGTTAATTTTTCTGGACTTGTTTTATCTACCTTGACATCAGAGTTTTTAATAATCGGGACTCATTTCATTCTCGCCACGGAACGAAGAATAAATACGTTGTTTTAAACTTATGGACTAACTCAAGTTTTACATCAACAATGACATCAAATTACGGGTTTTAATTTCATAACTTCTCTCTCTTTTTATATGAGTTTCAGTATGTGCTGGTTTCGATATGGTCTCTTGTCTTTTTCTCTATTTTCTTTCCTGTTTGTGATGCTCCTATATTATAATTAGGACTGTCAATTTTATCCATTGATGTTTTATTTTAATTATGTGGTATCCTATTTATTTCTTTATTTATCTTATTCGTATGGTGTTAATTGTCAATTTCTAATTTTCTCTTTTTGCTGAAGAAGACTCTGTGCAGTCGAAACGTTCTTTTAATTTATTGTTTGACGACTATGAGATTTTAAATTATGATATTAAATTAAATTATTTATTTATTTATTTATATAAACATCTTTGTTATTTTATGCTTGTTCCTTCCCAGTGAGAAATGGTTTGTCGAATCGATGCCGATTCGACGTCGACATGTCGATGAATGATCGATGTCAAATCTTGGTTGATATTTTTGTCATTTTCGAACTTATCATAATTGTTTTTATGTTAATTGTGCAATTGCAAATATGTCTATAAGATTTCTATTGTCTTTCGACTAATTCTATATCGAATACACAGTATATATATATATATATATGTAATGCGCTTTCAAACTTTGCCTCAATTTGATATAGAATTGATCGAAAGACAATAAAAATCTTATCTACATTCGCAATTAATATTTCACATTTGCTCAATTAACATAAAAACAATTATGACAAGTTCGAAAATGACAAAAATATTAACCAGTACTGACATCGATCATTCATCGACGCATCGGTGTCGAATCGATTAATCATTTCTCACTGGGTTGCCCTTCAACCTTCCCAATCTGCTTTGCGTACACGAGCTTGATTTTATTTACTATTTATTTACTATATCGATTTAAAATGTGCAAAATTGTGTAACTAAAAATATGCAAGATTTTATAACTAATCAATATACATAGCATCGATGGAGGAAACGACGCAAAAAAGGAAAATTAATATTTCCATGTCCGAGTAATATCTATTGCCATATTTCTACGAATAAGATAAAACTTTGTCTTTTCTTTGCATATAAATATTCTTGATTAATACACATTTTTCTGAGCATTATGTGAACTCACTGATGTTTGGATTGTCCAAGTGAGTTCATGATAGATTTACTTATCAAACAATAAATTTGCGATTTCTGCGGCAGGTGCGTGGTGTGTGAAGTTCCGGCTAATGTGATAGCAGTACACAGTCAATCGATAAGCATTCCAGAATGTCCGACAGGATGGACCGGTCTTTGGATCGGTTATAGTTTTGTAATGGTAAGTAACTTTTTCCCACTGCATGCCATTGTAATTCAAAGTGACTTCATATTTTCCATTTAATAATTTGTCTTTTGATAAAAACAAGTGACATAATTTTTAATTGTCAAATAAAGTTATTTATACATCGCGGTTTTAATCAGTCATTTTTATTAGTTCAAAAATATGAAATAGTATAAAAGAAATAAAACATTAATATAAAACAAATTAAATCGCGTATTAATTTTAACAAAATGCACAAAGAACAAAATTTCTAGTACATATTAACTATTTTTCGCGAAAAACTGGAAAAAACAAGACAGATCAATTGGCTCAATTTATACCGACAGTAGATCTAATATATTTATGAGTTTATCATATAACGTAAAAAGATTAATATTGATATAAATATCTACGTTTAGCGAAAAAATCTTTATTTCGTAAAAAATTGCATTTTTATCTCATTTAAGTTACGCAATTATTTTTCTCTTAATTCGCTAAGTTCGGAATTCACTTTATATTCAGTTCATAGAAAGCTTACATCGATCATGTTCGAAATAAGGCAAACTTTCATCCCTACGAGCTGTCAGGAGGCAGAGATTATTTTTCACTGAAAGAGAGATCCATTTTATTCAGGACATTCTCTCTTTCTCAGCGTTTCGACGTTTGAAAAGCCAATAAATGAGGCGGTTGTCTTATTCACGATTCTTTATAATATTTATACAAAGAAAATGCGGATTTGGCGCACACACATATGGCTTTGGGCCGCTCAAATGTCACGAATTGTAAATTGGACTCCGAGGGGTAATCGCTGACCAAAATTGTGTACACCAATGCCTAGTAATGCCCAATTATTGGGCATTACTAGGTACACAAAGTACACAAAAGTACACTAAAAGTATACAAAAGTATACTAAAAGTACACACTTTTTGGGCATTACTAGTGAATTTTTTATGTAATGCCCACTAATGTGCCCTAGTAATGCCCACTAATGCTCCAAATCTGTACACCGAAATGCCCTCAGCGGTTTACTCCTCGTTGGACCCTTAAGCACTTATTTATCGAAATTTCTTTGCCATTGTTTCAGCACACCGGCGCAGGTTCCCAGGGCGGCGGCCAGTCCCTGTCGAGTCCCGGTTCCTGCCTGGAGGACTTCCGCGCCACACCGTTCATCGAGTGCAACGGCGCCAAAGGACACTGCCATTACTATTCTAATCAGTACAGCTTCTGGATGGTGACCATAGAGGACAGCCAGCAGTTCAGGAGCCCTGAAAAACAGACCCTAAAGGCGGGCAATCTTAGATCCCGAATAAGTCGCTGCCAAGTTTGTATAAAGAATACGTAAACGTGCGCGCCACCGTTTACACACGGAATACACACACACACAAATACACACACATGCAAATATACACACATACACATACGACATACACGCAATACACTTCTTTTTCTCCCTTTTTTTTACACGAGACAGAAGCAAAATCATTACGAGTATAAACGAGCAGCGATTGAAACCGATGCAATTTCGTCGAGTTCAGGTCTCAACGTTAGAGATTCCATGCGGAAATGATCTCTATGTTTATCCGAGACAATGAAAACGCGTTCGATTCGCGCGGGATACATTTTGTCGCGTCTGCAGCACGGAAAATTGAGCTCGCCGGAATTGCGCCGGTTCCGATCGCTGATAACAAGGAAGAAAAGGGCGGTAACGTCTCGCGACGGAACGACGGAACGGAAGTTCAGAAGACATCGTCCGAACCGCGTCGACAACGTCGAGAAATAAAGAGAACGGACGTATCCCTCTCTCCTGTGATTCCCTCTGCCTCAAACGTGTTCCGCAGCCACGTCTTGTCTTCATTATTTCCTGCCTCCTCGCCCCTTCACTGCCCAGGACGCTCCGCGTCCTGGATAGTTTCTTCCTCCGAGAGAATCCTTCTCATTCGTTACCCGCTCTTTTATCTTCGCGCTTCCTCTCTTTCGCCATATGTGTTTTCTTCTTTTTTTATATGTATAACTATTCAAGCAAGTGCCTTTATAGCGTACTCTATTCTAGCATGTAAAATAATATATATTTATATCTCTCGTATGAATCTCGTATTGAAGTCTAAGTTTATCGTACCACCACGGACACTGCCCATATCCAATATGGCACATTTTACATATTGTATATTAATATAAACGATCTTAGCCTGGTAATCGTGTGACGCCAAATATTTAAATAAATAGGTATTTTGCTACGTAGCTAATAAAATTCTATTTTCAAACTTCACTGACTCACTTTTACTTATTCATAACCGATCCTAAATAGTACGCACAAGTGCAATTTTTATTTATACACACAAGAACAAAATTTTATAAAAGCTGAGGAAAAAGAGGATAAAAAAGCGATTACTCTTTCGATACACAATGATCTATTAATTTTATACGTGAATATTTTGCAAAAGCGGATTAATATCCACATCCATATACATGTCTCTTATGCAGTTTAACAAAAAAAATGCGCAGAGAAAAATGTACTTTAACAATCCTACGTGTAGGAAACATTTTCTCAAGTGTCTTTTTCCGCAACGCATATTACTGCAAGACTTTAATTGAATCTAAGAGAGTTTTGTGCGGAATACTCATTTTATCGCGAGAATAAGAAATGTGTATTTCATGTGTAATTATTATTGTCAGAGTAGTTTATTTTGCCTGCAGACGTAGCAATATTTTTATTATAAATGATAATCATAATAAAAATTTGTCAGCACAAAAGTATGAAGCGTATGCATAAAAATCCAAGAAGGCCTAAAAAAAGGAGATTCGATAACAAATTTTGACAAATTTGCGTCAAAAGTTTGTTAGTAAAAATTTAGACTTAATTAGAATATTGTTAAATATTAAGTAAAATTAATAGTCAATTTTAAATGTTTGATCAAGTTTCACGGACATGAATTTTAATTTTTAACAATTTTTAAGTAAACTTGATAAAAATATTAATTTTGAAATTTTATCATATCTACTTATGAGATAAATATGTGATAAAGAACAGCTTTTCTAAAATTTTCGGTAATATTTACTTTAAATTCATCGAAGAATTTGCTATTAATCTTGTCCTGAAACAAAGCTGTATGTATTTTATAATCGTTACACACGCGAGGCCATTCGCTTACTCGTGCAGCATGTGAGTAAACTGTCCACGCGATTTTTCGCGGCAATTTCACGCGTATGTTCAAACGCCGCGCGTCTCGTTATAATCTATTTTCCAAGAAAGGAAATCGCTAGCACACTAACGTCGCGGGGCACTTTAAAGTTTCGAAGGGCTGTCTTCGTGTCAAGAAAGTTAAAATGCTCGCGGAATTTTATAAGAAATTGATCAAGATCAATGTCAATCAAAAGCCACTTAATTTTTAATTATCCCGGTAAAAATATATTTCACAAATCAAAAGATTTTAAGAATTCGAAACCTTCAAAATAACAGTAAATGATAAATAATGTTTAAGTTTCTTTTTGCTTCATGCGTACAACATGTAAATTATTCTCTTGATTCTTAAAAGGGTATTTCTTAACGTTTTCAATTTAATTATTAAGTAATAACCTGCTAACACACAAATAATTATTGGAATTTATATTAGTATACTGAGAAAAAGTGTTTGGTATTTATGACTATAATTGCATAGTAAAATAATTATGGTTAGGAGGTCCTTTTTTATTGTCAATACTGCTATACTGTTAGTAATAATAACTTTATTTGCATAGTTTTTCCAGTCACGTTTTTCTAATCATGGTTAAAACAATTATAAAAATATAGTTGGCGCTGAAAATAACTATAAATTGTGGTAATTGCAACTATTCTTTTTTCTGAGTGTATGTAAAATTTAACATCTAATATACAACATCTCTATCTCTAAAGTCTCTGGATTTTCGTGAAACAAAATACGAAATTAGGTTGCTACTCGATTAAATGTAAGAAATATAAGTAACAGAAATAACATTACTTAAAATCTGGTTTCTGCAAAATTATCTTAAGGTCGTTAATGTAAGAAAAAGAGAGAGAAAGAGAAATCAATATTTCGTATCTAATAAATATAAAAAGTACATTTTAAGTACATTTTACAATACAATATAACCTAAAAATACATTTTATATATACTTTTCTCTGTATTATTTTTAAAAAATAAAGCCGATTTTTACTTGTTAAATGTTTACTTATTAATCTTATTAGGAATTCACATTTTCGACGCCTGTTGGCGATGTCGATTTCTCGGATTTTGATCGAGGTGTGAACGCGAACGCGAACGCGATATAGCTGCGTATTATTTACTTCGCCTATCGTGGCTGATATTGAATTGATTCATTAGCATATGTTTTCGTTTCTTACGTGCAAACAGCCTCTCACTCGCGTTTGTAGCGCCGCATTCGATCAGGGTGTTCAACGGACGCCTTGTTGAATGGCACGAGGATTGAATCGAAACGGAACACAATACTGCGCCCGTAATGCACGCGGAGCTCGCACTCTTCCGCAAGTTTCCGTCGAGATACTGCGACATTTCCTCGTGCATACATCAAGTCGACCCACGGACGATATTTTATGAGTGCTTCAGAATACGATACGCGGCACGCGAAAGGCATAGAGTTACAGCACGCGAATTTATTTTTGAAATATATAGCCCTTGTCGCATGCTTTTCTATTGTTGCTTGTTCAACTTTTTGTGTTATCCACTTTTTAAAAAACACGTTAATGCTTATTGAAATCACGAATCGATTGTCAAGGAGATTGATAATGCAAGTAATTTTGTGTAATTTTATTCGCTATTTGTCTTCGAAATAATCAGCTCGTTACAAAATTGTAACGAAATACATTGTCTGTTTGTAAAAGATGTCGCACGACTGGAATTAAATATCACAATGCACATAAATACATAAATACATACACATTTTCATCGACAACTTACCCATACAGCACAAAATATTTTTAAAATATTTTTAATATATTTTTTAGGAAAAATGAAATATTTGAAAATAATTTACGAAAATATTTTTAGAATGTTCCTATGTCCGCCACATCAC
This sequence comes from Aphaenogaster floridana, assembly GCA_003063835.1. NCBI lineage: Eukaryota > Metazoa > Arthropoda > Insecta > Hymenoptera > Formicidae > Aphaenogaster > Aphaenogaster floridana. The sequence continues at coordinate 2,130,867 of NJRP01000008.1, read as the reverse complement.
GTCGAAAAAATATTTTTAAAAATATTTTAAAAGGATTGCATACAAATATTTAATAATATTTGAATAATCTTTTGGGAATATTGCTTCGAACAATAAAATATCTGAAATCTTGTAACAACATGTCCGCATTTAAATAATATTTTGCAATATTTTTGCAATGATCCTAAAATATTTTTAAAAATTTTGTAGATATATTCCTGAAACGTCAATGCAACTTTCAGAGATAAAGTCTTACACATTTCTAAATACTAAATTTCTAAATATTATACTCATTAATTTCTTTTGTGCAAAGACAATCATATCTCCCACTAAGTATATGCATAAACCATGCACAAATTATGACATGTTCGAGCTTCGGTTATGTAGACTTTGGTTATATAGAAAGTCCGACAAATTTTACATTCGAGAAACAACACTATCTAACAGCAATCCTAGAATATCATAATATTCCAAATAATATTTTTCAAATATTTTAGAACAATATTATAAAACAAAAAAGTAAATTTTAAATAATATTTCCAAAATATATTTTATATATATTTTAAATATATTTTAAATATTTAAGAAAATATTTTCTGGGTGGTAAAAAGAACATTTTAAAAAATATTTCTAACTCTCTTGAAAATGTTACCACAAAAGATTTTAAAACCATTTCAAAATATTGTTAAAACCATTTTAAAATGTTTCTTGCAATATTTCTTTAAAAATATTTCTTGAAATCATTTCCTAATCTTTTGTGCTGTATGGGTAGTTATTTCCTGATCATTATTATATTTTATTATTAATGACAATGAGATTTTTGCATAAAAGTAGTTCTTATGAATATGCACATTTTAATAAAACTTCTTGAATGCGTAAGATTAGTTTGTACTTACAGGATAATTAAAAATCAAAGAAAAAATATAATCATTAAACTACATAGAAACATATAAGAACGATGTCAGAACATCAGAGTGATGTTAAAGTATTATACCTAATAGAGGGAAAAGTTGTGCAGTGAATATACGCGTTTTTTTATATCGAATCGCAAAATATGGCAAATAATTTTACCGACAAGAACTATTATGTAAAGAACTATTATGCTAGTTTCATGTCAGTTTATCTGGCAACGGTATAAAGAAGACATTTTTATCGGAAACGCTGTCAACAAGTCTTTTCGGAGTCGGTCAACGTAGTTGGTATAGCAACCAGAGACGAGCCTCCAAAGAAGAGCCAACTACGCACTTCTTTAAGGAAATAATAAATATTCAAATAATTTCTCCTTACGAAAGGTTCAAAGTAGCCAGAGATGTATATCTCAACGAGTGACGTGATGTATTTAAATGCGTCATTAACGGAACTAATTAGCCAATTAGGGGTGACGAACTGGAATGTGGATTTTTAATAAGGAATGACGTTTGGATAACAATTTGGCTATGGTCTTTTCTAAAATTCAAAAATATGTTAAAATATTTTTTATAATTCAAGAATACGGAAATTTATTTTGCTATTTCGTCTATTTGCAAAACTATCGGTCGTTTCTGTGTTAATTATAATAAAATTTCAAGATGGATTACGATTACTAAAAATATTATAAGCATTCTAAAATTTTTGCATAAATTTTCCATTAATTATTTTCTACATACAGCTTATACTATGATTGTGGCTCGTGTTCGATCATAGCCAGTAGCGTTATTTATCAAAACAATAATTTGCGAACATGTTGAAAACAAAGCTATACGAAATTCATCCAGAATAAAACTCTATTGAACTATAATCTATTTAATTGGGCCGTGAAATTGCATCACAGAAATATCAATTTATATTGCTGGTCGCAATCAATGTTTTAAATTTCAATTTTAACAAATAAAAATAGCATAATATGGCAAAATTGAATTAAAAAGTCGGCTTTTATATTTTTGAATCAACAAATAAAAGCTTTGCATTAATGGATTCAATATATACAGAAATTCTTATCTTTATCATAAGCGATATTTCGTGCTTACGTTTTTTATGTTTTCATATACGATCTTCATATAGGATGCTTTATATACGATCTTTCATATACGATGTTTTATATAGGATCTTCTTTTTAAACGCGGTAATATTTTGTGTTACATTTGAGAAATATCATTGCTATCACGTTACTTCCTACTCAAGATTCTCGTCTCGAGGAAAAGTCGGATATATCTCAGTATCGATTGATGTCGTAGTAGGAAAGTTTACGAGGGAATCTTAAAGAGCGCAGCTAGGAGAGACGGTCGTCGTAAAGGAATCCTGCTGAGGCCAATGTGTTTAGCATAGCAAGCAAGTCGAGCCTCCAACGAGAGGAGCCTTGGTTCGACACACGTGCCGCATCTTGTAAAATAGAGCCACGAAACATGAAATTCCATCTTGGCCCAGTCCCGACAGCACCGCGACAAAGTTTGACAACATCACAAAACCGGCGTCGCAGCATTCCTTCTGAGATTCATTTTGAAAGGAGGAAAGCCTTGCTAAAAAGTTTCCATCGCGCTTTAATTTAGTACTATCCAACAAATTTTGTCTTCTATTGGATCTATTCGAGTAGGTAAAGAGAACGAAGAGAAAGAGTGCTCTCTTTTTTCTATAAATTTTTCTAAAAATATAAATATTAACAATTATGAGCTTATAATTTTAAAAATATCCTCGAGTTTGACACCATAAATAGTTCGCCAATATATGTAACAATAAGATTTCGCGACAAAACGATGTACGAATAACACGTAGAAACTAACAAAAATAAAGTAAAAGTAAAATATTTATTTTGTGTTAAGCAATATTAAAAAATTTACTGTTGTTAAGATAGCAAATATGTGTCCATGTTTACCATGTTTTACGTAATGAAATCCTTTAATTACTTTAATGGTCTATTTTTAAGGGAATTTAATATTTCAATTGCCTGTTACATAAATAAGTCTTTTTAAAATAAGTTTTTAGAAAAAATACTTTTCCATAATACGTAAAAATTTTAATATTTATTAATTTGAAATTAATATAGCGTATTTTACATATCAACTGTATCTGTTTACGAATATTGAAATATTAACATAGAAGAAATTCTATACAGGGTGGTCCTCGTAACGGTCGCCACGATTTTTAAGGCACTTACAATAATCTGACAAAAAAAGTCATAAACAAAAATTTATCAGTTTCTAACCGGCAACAAATTGCAATAATAAAAATTGACTAAACATTTTTTTTCCATAAAAAAGTAAGATCACCTTGAAATTTTTTAATGGAAATCCCAATTTTTTATTGCATATTCTTGTAGCTTACCTCGAGAGCTTTCCAAAACACTATAATTAAGTATTTTTTCATTAAGAACTTTTGGAATTATAAGGCTTGAAGGTTCTACTATTTTGACATAAAATATAAAATATCTTGTAAAACATTTAGTTTTCGGTAATGTTACCTTAATACTTTTATGCACAGAATAATAAAACGAATCAATTGATATGAAAAAAAGACATAGTTGCTTTTAAGAAAATGTATGCAGATGCATATTGCAAATGACATATTTTTTCTTAAAAGCAACCATATCTTTTTTTCATACCAATTGATTCGTCTCATTATTCTGTGCATAAAAGTATTAAGGTAACATTACCGAAAACTTTCCCCTCGTCTACAATGCGTATTTAAGGCGTTAAGACTTAAGAAATTGACCAATCGCAGTCGTTTATTCTCCTCATATACGACTGTGATTGGTCAATTTCTTAAGTCTTCATCTTAACGCCTTAAATACGCATTGTAGACAAGGGGTTAATGTTTTACAAGATATTTTATGTCAAAATACTAGAACCTTCAAGCCTTATAATTCCAAAAATTCTTAATGAAAAAATACTTAATAATGTTTTGGAAATCTCTCGAGGTAAGCTACAAGAATATGCAATAAAAAATTGAGGTTTCCATTTAAAAATTTCAAGGTGACCTTGCTTTTTTATGGAAAAAAAAATGTTTAGTCAATTTTTATTATTGCAATTAGTTACCGGTTAAAAACTGCTAAATTTTTGTTTATGACTTTTTTGTCAGATTATTGTAAGTGCCTTAAAAATCGTGGCGACCGTTACGAGGACCATCCTGTATATATAAATTCGCTTTTACTTTTTACAAAAAAACTTATTTACTAATAAAAATGCTAATCGCCGCATGTAAAAGCATTGATCGAATTTTTAATGTTAAAAATATTATTCACAAAATAATATTTAATATGATATATCCTGCTTTTATATTTAATGATTTTAACTTCTGAAATATGTAAATAATAAATATAAAATATTAAAATAAATATTAAAAATTTTAAATTTGATAGAAATATGTTAAATTTTTAAATTTAAAACTAATATTTCCATAACATAGACTATAGAAATATAATACAAATATAAAAGAGAGATATGAGACTTATTCCTTTTAATTATTATGCACTACAAAGTACTTCATTTAATTAGCTTTACTTCTCATTTCGCGTTTTTCATTCTGTCGATTCAGATGGCTCATTCTGTTAGAGAAAAAGTTTGAAGAATATGAAATTGAGTGGATATCTTGATTTCAAGATTTGAAAAAAAAATATTATAAAAAAGAATATAATCGGATATGTTTGAAATATTTTTGAAATGTATCTCTGGCACTTTTAAGATTTCAGAATTACACCTCGAAACATCTTTACGTCGTTTAAATGCACTATTTTTTTATAATGACGCGCGGATTAAGCAAAACGAAGAAAAATCTGCGGACAATGTCCGAAATTTATAAGCATCTTCAAAATTTTTGAAGTTTATTAACTTAGACATAATTTTTTAATTCAAAACCCTTTGTTCTATTATAGAATATTTTTAAGGAAATATCAATTATTGCTGGGCAGAATAAAATATATTGTGATTTATAAATTTTATTTTTGCTTTTTCGAGAGCTCTTCGAATAATTAATATATTTTTATTATCAATGTAAATATATTAATAATTTTATTAATATATGCACAGTACGCATCGCACAAAATCCCTATTTAATTTTAATAGCAGATATCTCGATTACTTCAATACAATGACCCTTCATTATATTGATTTTTTGCAAAATTTTGAAACAGAACCTTATTTCTTAAAGTTTGTTAATATGTTTTGTTAATATTTGAATGAGATTTATGTAAATAAAATAAAAAGTTCGTATCATACACACACACACACACACACACACACACACACACACACACACACACACACACGCACACGCACACGCACGCATTAATTGCATGGAATAGTAATTATTAAAATTTTAGTAAAATTTATGTACGTGTGGATTAAATGCAATGTGAATAATTAATCTAAGCTTAGTTCGCAAAGCATTTTACGTTGACAAAGAAATTTGTCTTTAAAATAAAAGATAAAGGTCGCCAAAGCTTTTATATTAATAGGTAGTCTTTAGATGAAGTTCTTAAAGTAAAATATTATATTTTTAAAATGTTCGTTTAATTATTAAACTTTTATGCATTATATTATTAATACCACCATCACGGACAAATGTCAGTGCTTTTTATCAAATCCGTTTCATCAATTTCTCTCACATTAATTATCTTCCTACATTTGTCACCAAATATACAGTAACATCGTCAATATGTGTTAACAAGAAATATCGCTCATCTTTATGCAAAATTATCGACCGGTATCAGAGCGAATGTTCGCTTCGATATAATTTTGAAGCTTTATTTAATCTATATGTATTTGTGCTGTTACGATTTTATTTGAATTTACATTTTCCAATAGCGGCATTTGCCAATCGCTCGTCGTCTACCTATCAGTTAATTTGATTGATTCGCGAAAATGTTATATTCGTAATTATCATTATCACGTTGCACTTATTAAATCCAGTATAGTAATAACTTGAAGAGGAGTGATATATACCATAGCATAAAGATATCATATACGAGGGACGACTGATAAGTAAGCACAGTATGACCTTGTAACAGTAAGGAGCGATGCATGCGTAGCGTGATCTTGCAGCCGCAACTTTCAGCCACAACGATGAAGGACATCGCATACAAAATAGCTGCATATACTATCAATCTGAAAATTTTATGCTAAATGCTCATTGGTCCAGACGTTCTTTTGGGTTGCACATGTAGCTACGCCACTTTGTGTGAGATGGCACTAAGTTTCATTCCTTTCCTTACAGCGGTTGTGAATCAGTACGTGTTAACATGGTGTCGTGTAATGAGAATATGTCAACCAAGTTCAAACAACGCATAGTGATTGCTTTTTTTTCGAATTAGTAAGTCAACTGCACCGATTTTGTTGCTGCATCACAACGCAAGACCGTATACTTCTCGTGCAATACTTGCTGCTCTCCAAAGACTGAAATTTGAGGTTCTCTTCTATCCGTTCTACAGGATTTGGCGCCGAGCAATTTTCATTTCTTTTCAAATCTGAAAAGGAATCTCAAGAGAACTCATTTCACCTTAGATGATGAAGTGAAGCACGCTGTCACATCATGGATCAAACAAAGAAGTCCTGAATTCTGCATTGGCATGCCTAAGCTTGTCTTACGTTGGGAAAAATGTATTGAACGACAAGGGCGACTACGTAGAAAAATAGATAAGTCAATTTGTACCTACTATATTGTATATACTTCCATTTCGCTATTTGTTTGAGCAAATACATCGTTTTTTTCTGGATATTTGACTGTGTATATTACTTATCAGACTACCTTCGTATATTATATACAGGTGTTTTAAATGATACAGTCGATTTTCTCCGAAACTATCGATGATACAAAAAAATGTTTCATATAAAAGTTGAACGGTTTCGAGGAGGACATCTTATGTTGAACACATGTTTTTTCTAGGTGGAGGTGTTCCTAAGATTTTAAGGTGATCTTTGTTTTTTTAAATGGAATCATATGATTTTCTTTATATAATATAATTTTTCTAGTTATTTGGCATATAAAAATTAAGGTACAGTTATAAAAAAAATCAATAATTTACGAGGTATTTTATATTTTATTCTGGCATATTTTGACATGAAATATATCCACATCAGAATTAAAAAATTACAAAATTCTCACCATAATAATAATGTTGTGTAAATTTTAACTTAAAAAACTGTATTACTGTTCCTTACATAAAAGGGTTAAGCGACAATATTAGTCGAACATTAAAAAATTTTAATCTTCGCGCTCTTTATACAATCCCGAGAAAACTTGATTGCATAATAAAAAGAGGTAAAGATAAGTTAGATCATTTGAAGCAAACGCATCTTGTATATAAAATTCAATGCAATCAATGTCCGTCTATATATTGACCAAACAAAAAGATACGTTGGAATCCGTATGAAGGAACATCAACGCGATATTACTAAACATTTTAGCAATCATTAGCCAACATAGGTTGACTTATGGACACGATTTTAATTGGTTAGAACCGGAAATATTACACAAAGAGGTAATCACAAACAAGCCGAAGCATTCTTTATTAAATAATATGATCACACGATTAATTTACAAAATGATACAGCGAATTTTACTCCCATCTACGACAAGATCATTAGATCCACGTAATTTTCATAACGTGTTTTCTTGTTTGACTTTGTTTATATCTTGTTTGACTTTGTTTATATGACTTTTATGTATTCATTAATTTATTTATTTCATTGTTTTATCCTTCGACTTAGTCAGTCCGATATCATTTCTTGACTCGCACCGACATTTCTCTGTCGGGTGTCATAATTTTTATTATATTACTTTTACTTTATTCTTTACTGCGCATACGTTTGTAAGTTTTTATTCTGTTACTTTTGATGTGTTGCACGCATTGCTGTCACATATTATTCAAAGTTTATTATTGTTTTTATTTGCTTTTAGATGATGTACTTGGACATATATCATAGATCTTAATGTGTTTTAACTTTTACTGTATGAATGTATCGACGCACTTGATAAGGACCTAAACTTATGGTCGAAACGTAGTGCATTTTTAAATATGTCAGGTCGATTTAATTTTATTTGTTTGTTAAATTTTTTCTTATTAGAAAAAATGGGAACTTACAATGGTACGTTCAAAAAATAAAGGAAATTTTGCTTTTATGCGTTTATGTTTCTTCCGATCAACCATTTCCGTCCGATTTTTCACAGATAGCAATCATTTTTGCTATGTCTGATTTACTTATTCATCCCTGACATTTGCCGAGCACATAGATATAACAGGGGGAACGCCGTGTTAAACTCAATTAACGAGCAAACGCACGTTCGCGATGTCGTCGTTGTCGTAGTCGTCGGACCGAAACAGCGCTCGAATAATCTCCACGACTGTAACTCGGAGTAAACAGTTAGAAGGTATAATTGCATAAACATTAGAGAGACGCAACAAAATAGAGCCGGTGGAGTTAAGGTTCTACATTCTAAACTCCGATAGTGCGAGACGGAGACGGAGACTGGCGAAGGGAAACGGAGAAACAGAGAGGCATTCTGTTTGTTCCTGTGTAGATGACAACTACGGCGAAGTTGCTCGAGGCATTCGTTTCCTATGTATAAGTAGGGAATCCATTTAGTTAATTATTAAAAGAAGGTGTGGTGGCGAACGGACCAATCCGACCGGTTCGTTTGTCCTCCAGCCTCCGTTTTGATTATTAGCGTGCTGTCGATCGAGGCTCAGTGACGGAGAGCCAGCTGTACGAGAACCGTCGTATCGATAAGTGCACCTGCTGTACGAGAAGCGTCGATCGTATCGATACCCTATCGACAGTGAGCATCAATACCTACGAGTTAAGCAACCCATAGGTTCCTTTGAAGACGCGCGTGCGTCCACTAGTTGGCTACCGGCAAAATCATCAAGTAAAACTTTTGAAAAGTACTTCTTTACGAGAGACAAGATGTCCGTACCCAGTTTTCGTGAACATTGGAATGTCTGTGCCTCCAACATTGCACGGAAAACGCACAATCCTATAAGGTCCATCGTGGAAAACATCGTCGTCGAGCCCAACCCCAACAAGCAGATGATCGCGTTGTCCATTGGTGAGTTTATCTCAATATAAAAATCATCTTATTGTGAGTTTAATACTGAAAACACTCTTCTCTACGGGAAGAATCTTTCCGTTCTTAAAACTATAGACAAGGATAATCGAGTGAAGATGAAGCATAGACACAGTAAAGTAAAATTGGACTTTATTTATTATATATATATATATATATATAATTTTTTTATTAAAAAAAGATGACAAATAAGCGAATATTTCTTTTTTCTTTCAAAATCACAATGTCTTCGATAAAAAATGTAGTATTTAAACAGTATGATAATAAAAAACTTGATAATCATTTTGAAATAAACTTGTTACAAATACGTATAGCTAAACAGATTTTTAAGTAATATATACTTTATTTTTATCAATCTTTATATTCAAATCCTTTCCGTAAGACTGTGTATCTCTTTTCCAAAAATCTACAAGTTCAAAATATATGATAATATTTCTTAATTCATTATCTCTAGACAAAATGTACGTTAACATACTAAGGTATAAGCGGGGTTTTAAATTATGTTCAAGATAATATAAAGAAAATTATTCTGTTTTATATATTTTGAGTTTTATAATTTCATGTCACAGAAGCTCATTTTTTATTATAATACATTCATAGACAGAAGGCTTCTACTCATTGCAGGTAAAAGCCTTCTGTATATTCCGTTTGAGAAAAAAGCAATTTTGTTGTGAATTGCTTCTTCGAAATGAAATGCACGTAATGATAATGTCCTTGTTTCTCAGTACTTCATAAAATTATATTCCTTTAAATTATTTTGAAATTATTTTATATTTCCAAAAGAAAACAGATATTTAAAAATTTTTATTTAAAAACGCCAAATATGTATCGTCTTCATTAAATAAGAGTTTAATTTTTCTCAAAGACTCTGTACTCTTACCTTTAGACAAAAATATTTAATGGATAAAGTGAAGAAAAAGTGCATAAAGTTTTAAAAGAATGTAAAAAAATACAAATATGAAGAAGTCGAAAAAAATACTCGCTCATTTAATATACAATTTGATGTATGATAGAATCGCCCATATGTATGTTATCTCTCTACGCTGTGTGATATATGTACTTGAGATATTATCTTGAAGATGCTTTGCATTGTACATTTTTAGAGGATTATACTCAAATATTACCATAGAATACTTTTTGGGACACAACTCCATTGAAGGAGTTCTATGGTAGAAAAGTAAAAGTTTTATATTAGAAAAGTATAAAGGAATAGTTGTAATTATAATACTAATTATTTTTTGCATATCCAAATAAAAAAATTTTTTTGAGACAATCGACGTGAATCTCTTAAATCAACGTCTAGTGTTCCGATCACTCGCAGTACTATCGCTGAATGCCATATTAATGTTTCGCGTTCCTAATATTTGATATATTCCAAACTTTCTTACATCATATAATCGTAAAAAATCCTAAGAAAACTTACATATTCTTGAGATATTTCTATTATATTAAATTCGCGGTTACATGATTTTTAAGAATTTTCCTAGCTATACGGATTTATATTTGTATTATAATATTTATAATATTTATAACTGATTCTCTGGATTTTCATCCTTTTACGCTACAAGAGATGAAAGACAGAAAAGCACGAGATAGTCTATCATGATGGTGTAATCAAGTAGTTATTTTTTTTACGCGAGACAAGGAACCGACACAACCAATCATTTTTCTTTGAAATAAAAGGGAGGATTGTACTCGTACGTTGTGTTTCTTTACTACAAAAGCGTGACGCGTGCGTTCAGGTGAAATTATAATTTGCTTTTAGTGTCGCTAATATATGAGAATGGATGCCGTAATTAAATACAGCATTTGATAGATAGAAGATTAAATTCATAAGACTGGAAAATAAAATTATTAGTTCCATTTGTTTTACTTGCGGCACTTTGTGAAAAACGTTACGCAAATAGAGGGCCACCTACAAAGGCTCTACGTACCGGCTTCGCCGGTAAACGCGAGTAAATGCATACCAATTGCAAACTTTCGTTGTTCCCTGCGAGTACGGTTACATTCTCAATATGCATGATCTCCGCTTGATGTGAAAAAAGTTTGACGGATTGGTGAAAAATGGAAGGTCAAATATCCCATGCGAGTGAAATATGCTAGAAATGAAAAAGCGCATTTTGAGCAACTCTAAAGTCCCGCAGGAATTGGGTTGGAAATACCGAACTGCGTTCGATGCGACCTATTCGTTTGTTAAAAACGCATGAAGTATCGACATGTAATCTTTCGTGCGTCATCTTTGGGACAACCAAGTTCATTTCTATTGCCATACACATACTTGTGGTCTATTATCACCGCATCAAATTTCAGTAGTAACTTTTGTAAATATTTGGAATCTACATTCTCTTTATGAAATTTTTTACAGGAGCCCTATTCAAGAGCGTCTGCAGGATTTTTTCCAGGAGGGGGCATGATTTAAAATATTACTTCCAGAATTAGAATACTTATAATTTGAAATTTAAAAACCTTTTGAAATTATAATCCTATGGATTAGGGCAGAGATCGGCAAGGTTAGCACAACTTTGTCTTTCCTTTATTCAAAGAGCAAATGCTTAAATTTTTGCTGATTCCAGGGGGGGGGCAAATGCCCCCTCTTGCCCCCCTCTGCGGACGCCCATGGCCCTATTCTGTACTTGGCTACCGACGGTTGTGGGTATCGTTAACTATAGCGACAAATGGCAAGGACTGCAATCCTGGTGAAAAACGCAACTCTCATAGGCTATCGCTCGCTAACGCAATCGACAACTGTCGGTAGCCAAGTACAGAATAGGGCTCCAGGAGATAATTATGTGTCGTAATATTTGGATTAGTAATCTCTTTCATCACACTGTAATAAACCTCCGATATCGTTAGATTTGGATCTCTTTTATCACACTGCAATAAACCTCCGATATCGTTAGATTTATCATTTAACTGCCACTAAACTATGCAGTCATGAAATGAACTATGTATCGTTATATAAAAAAATTGAAGATATGATCATTTTTCTGCGTTTCGTAAACAAACGTCAATAATTTATAGTGCATTTATTTATTTTTTTTTGCATTCTCACACGCGCTTGCAGTAAGTTTTTTGCAGTACTATTACTACTTTTGCAGTATATTTTACATGCTATCTTCTTATCTCTTTACTATTCATTCATATCGTTCACATAAATGCAAATCAACCCGACAGTTTAGTTTCAACAAAAACTAAACTGTCTAACTCTTGTCGTGATTATTTTTATATATTCGCGGAATTTTTAACATGAGAAATAAATGTTTACATTCGTATTAATATTTATCGTATAGGTACCTCGTTGTTACTTCTTTTACTAATCTGATTAAAAACGCGGTAACTTTGTTTCCAAACTTCCCTCCATCCCTCTCTTCCAAATGTATTAAAACTTAATACGCAGTTCGCTCTGGAAAATATTGGTACGCAAACACGCGACGTAGGATAGACAATATTTCGTTTACCGACTCCCTGCCGCATTTCTAGAAGAAACAACTTTTTCTAAGGTTTATCGGACAACAGTTTCCAAAGCGGTAAAACAATTGCAATATACTTGGCTCGATCGAATTTCTGCGGCGCCTAATGTCTTTAAAGAAAGAAGTAATGCTATTTAAAACGCTGAAGATCTTTTTACGTTGGACGATTCTAAATAGCAACGAGTATTAAGAACTTAATGTTTTTGGTATGTCCGGTTATATCTTTTTTTGACACTAAATATCGCGAAAACAATAACAGTTTAAAAAAAAATATTTGATAGTTTTCTGATGCAAGTTTTACACATTGTTGAAATTTAGATTTTTGACGCTTTTCCGAGAAAATTGGTATTTAGTATAGTGGTATAATATTTAATAAAATATTAAACATGTTAAAGAAAAATTAAATAAATAAAAATATGTTCTTTAATCAGCAACTTTCCGAAAATCTTTTTTCCGAAAACTGACAGTAGAGATGAAAAAGACTGCGAAGCAATCCTGAACAGTTATGCACGTAAAACTGAAGCAAGAATGTTTGTCTGGGAGAATTAATCGTATATTTTGTTTTTGATAGTTTTTTTAACTTCTTAATTCTTCATAAAGTTTCTTAAACCTCTCCCGTGCTGGGACACGCAATTTTAACTGTACAACAGACTTTTAAAAGCGGTGAAAAGTTAAAAGGCGGTGGTAGTGACACGTGAGTCCCCTTAACATTTGCAGAACACGAGTGGCGCAGAATGCGGATGTGTCAGAATGTATTGGAAAAACGTCCTCAGCAAATTTTATAGTGGAATAGAATAGAACTGACATACGAGCACGCTAATCTAAATATATTTCGATACAAATCCCGACCGGATGTGCCAGCGGCTGTATTTTTAAGAGCTTCCTTTTATTCTATACATATGCAATTCGAAGAAGATTACAGCATCGAAAATAGAATGGCAGTGACATAAAAATTTTCGTACAGTGCTGTCCTTCGCTTTTGCAAATGGAAAAGTAAGGGGCATAATATAAAGACAAAATATCAGCATAATAATATCTTGAACAAGATTTTGCATTTTTATAATGAAAAAGATAGAAAATTCAAAAAAATATTGACGGAAATGAAAGCCTTCTTTGGGAATTTTTCGTACTAAAATACAGTATGCAACATATGTGCATATATACGATATCCCAGAATTCGCGCCAATTCTGATTCATGTGTTACTTAACATTCATTTGTTAGCTTTAAATTGTTTTGGTTTAAAAACTACTGCTCAAACAATTTTACCAAAAAAAAGTCGCTTAGAATTGTATTGTGCATTCTATGTGCGCAAATTCTAGAATATTCTATGTATATGGATCGTACGTAGTTTTCGATAAAGTTTCGGTATTTGGCTATGTTCTAAAAATATTCTAAAACAGGTTTATGGGTTTCACAATATCTATTAGTGGTACGCATGCTAAAACCTTGAATGAATTATTAATTACGCGAAAAGTATATAAAATAAGAAATTTAATTACATTTCTTTCCGTTTTTCAAAAAGAAACAGATGTACATATTAAATTTCAAAAGAAATTCTATTCTGAGAAAGATATTGCTAGAGTGCATTTTTCTTTGCATTATTATATCCAGTAAAAAAGTGAATATAGACTTGTATTAATTTTGTGTAATATGAAGTTAATAATACGATGATCAACAATATATAAAAGTTATAGTAAAATGTATTAATAAAATATTAATAAAATTAATGAAAAGATTAAAATATATCCATTCCCAAGAATAGATCTAATTAACTTCATTTCCTTTTCTGTTGCTTTTCTCTATAATTATATAAAAATCATCGAACAAATGCTCTATATACTCTATTTCTGCATATAATTTAAAGCAATATATCCGTGTGAATTAATGGAAATTAATAAAATTAAAATTTCAAACACAATACTGTTATACATATGTCATTAACTCGTCTAATTAATAATTCACTGACAACTCAACAATTTCAGTGTGCGTGCGTACACTAATTGACATTTACTACAATAGGAATGTAAAATATAATCGGAAAATATTAACTTCAACGCCGTCGAAACGGAGAATCCTTCCCGATTAACAATGGCGAAGTTGTAATTACATAAATCAAGTGGCATTCACGAAGCCCGGATTTTATTTCGTCGTTGCCTCGTAGGAGAAATTTCGCAACAGGGATTGACTACGGCGGATAGCCTGAGGGAAACAATTAATTAATTTCAATTATATCCAGAATGCGAGCCGAGCGGTGGATGTTTCGTTGCACTTTGACAACGCGTCTGTAAACAAGCGTTTTCCCACACTTATCCTAGTTTGAATCTAGTAATCAATTATAACGACATGGCATACATGTAATTAGGTGTTTACGCAAAACTATAGCGAATGTTTGGCAGAGAACCAGATTTACGCAATATTAGCGGCTTGCGTATCCACAGTTGCGCGATGACCATAATAAATAAATAAATATTCATGTAATTTTGTAAAGCTTCTTTTAAGATTCTATTATACGTTCTGTTGTTTTAAGGCGACCCTACAATTTTCGGTAATTTAAAACCACCGAAGGAAGTAATCGAGGCTGTCCAAGAGAGCGTCGCTTCGCAATTATACAACGGATATGCACCGAGCACAGGTAACTTTTAATAAGATTTATAAGGGTGTCTTAAATCGTCTTCTAAATTTTGTTTAGTTTACGGAAAATTTTGAAATGCGACAGAAATGACGAGAAACGGATTTGTTAATGGTTGACGTATAAATTTCATTCAGATACGTGCTATTGTATTACCAATTTTCCAAGCGAGTATAGATAAATTTAAACAATATCGTAAATAATTACCGCGTTTCATTAGGTTGACAAATGCGACACATGTCTATCTATCTATCTTATACGATAAATTATTGAATTATTAATAAAAGCATATCTCCATTGTATGTTACATCATGGTTTAAGCAATAATTAGGGCCTGCGCACAATGGAGGAATATTAGATATTAGGAATAGGAGAGAATTTTAGAATCAGTTTCCTCAATGAACACTATAGATAAATAATAAGTCATGTTGTGTTTCGTATAACACATTTATGTCTTATATCTTATTAATATCCATTATGCGTTACGTTCAATATTTATTGAGGAAATTGATTCTAAAATTTTAATTTCTATATATTCCTCCATTGTGCGCAGGGCCTTATATTTATCCGGTAACGTGAAAGATTAATTTTTATTTGTTTTACAGGTTATAAGGAGTCGCGAGAAGCCGTAGCTATGTACAGCTCGAATGAATTCGTGAAAGTCGATCCTAAGGTAAGATGAACACGTGTTTATCGAATATCGCTGATAGATCCAACCAACACGTGTTGCTAGCAAATTTAAAGTCATTGACACATACACTGAGGTTTCTTGTCACGTGTCTAAGCCGCACTTTACTTATTCAACAACGATATTGTCATTATTTATTCAACTGAAATAACGGAAAGTCCAATTTTGCCCAGTTATTTTAATATTAATAACAGTCGTAAATTTCTTCTAGCCGCGAGAAAGGAAGGCGACGTAGGTTTTATAAGAGGACGACGTGGTCGATTGCATATTCCGAGTAGTAGATCCGTACAATCCCGAAGATAGTTAATTAACTTGAATTTTCCCGCCGTGAAAATTACTGATAAAAAAATACGCCGATGAAACGCTATTATTACATAATGCGTCAACGAAAGAAGAAATCAGTTTCTAATTTCTTTCTAAACGATTTATTGAATTATGACTGAACAGATTTATTAAATTATTATTGAATAGATATTAAATTACGTGGCAAAACTTCGCGTTGGATAGCAATAGCAAAATTAAAAATTTACTCCATAAAAATATTTTATATTAATCTTCTTTAAAATATTTTTAATCATATCCTTTCGTATTCGTGTGCAATTACGCTCAGCATGTAAATATTATATTCAGTTTATTTGCTTGTAATAAAACTCTCGCAATGAGTAATCTATCAGCCTTTATTCAATTTAATCATATAGATGGTATTTTTTATATTTTAATATCAGAACGCAGGAATTTTTTTATTATATCAAGTAAATCTGTAAAAATCTTTAAAAAAATACGAAAAATGTATAAAGTATGGAAACGTACAAATATTTTTTTGCCTTAAAAATATTACTTTTCATTTCCATCGTCCTACATTTAATATGATGCGAATAAAGGTAAAAGTGGAAATAAAATATTTTGTGTTTCTATATTTGCCATAGAACGTAATCCTGTGCAGTGGATGTTCTTGCGCACTTGACTTGTGTATTACGGCTTTGGCACGAGAAGGCCAAAACATCCTAATTCCACGTCCCGGTTTTTCCATCTATCGAACGCTGGCGGAGGGTCTCGGTATTACGGTCAAACCGTACAATTTACGCGTGAGTATTTCTCTCGAAAAAGAAAATCAGAGTGATTTGCACGTTCTACTAGATGTATGCGCAATTTGAAATTCTAGCAATTATTTTCATGATGATACGAAAAAATTATGCAAATAAAGATCAGAGTTCTCTCACGAGTATTTCGAGCACATGTGAAACGCACGTTATTCCGAGAAAACAGCTTGTCGAAGCCAAACGGTTGAGAGAATTTCTTTGTTTGCAGAAATATAAAAATTCCGAGTTGTTTTTTAAAAAAGCGAAATTTTTTTCCAAAATATATTATTCTGCGCGCACGTTCTAATTTGTATTAATTTCTGAGAAATATTAAATCGATTAATACTTCTTAATCTATTTGCTTAATATCGCGCGTTTGTCAAGCATAATGAACATCAGCTTGATATTTCCGTGATAACGTGTAAAATATTGATCGATATCGAGCGTAGTGGCTACTCTGTAATAATCGCGCTTGTAAAAGAGAAGGTAGTACTGTACGCGCTACCGTGTTGCATCGTCATTAATAAGAAACGTGCATAACAGCGTACGCTATATTTCTTAAGTTACGCGTTATTACAAAACGCACTTCAAGCGGTATAGTCCGGCTTAGTAAGCAGCTTTATATGCAAAAATATACCATTTCGTTAGTATCTTTAAATTTATTAACCACCTAGGGCGTGAATGCATTCATTTACGAAAAACAATGAGAGTGCATAATGTCCCATTTATTTAGTCTGCACGAAGGCAGGATGGACGGAATCTTTTAGCACAGCAATGTCAATTACTGATATTTTTTTAGATATATGCCAGAAAATATTATAATTATTGTCCTTTTTCAAAATAAAATTTGCAATTAAGCACAATTTTATATGCTAATGTAAAACAATCGTAAGATCTATTTGTAAATATTTTTCATATTCTTTAATTTTTTCGCCGTAAATAAATTTGAAAAAGAACGACAAAATTTTTAAACATTGATTAATTAAATAATAAAATAATATTTTGTTGCAAACGTTTGTAATTTTATTAAATTCTTGCGTTGTGTAATAGCACGGAGAAATATTTATTTTATACATTTAGTTGTGTAAAGCACAAATTTATAATTTAAATATTTCTTGAAGTTTAAAATTTTCCATTTTTATATAATCATTTTTATATTATCAAAAAGATATTGTTATAGAGATGATTTCTTAGCCTGTCCAAAATATTTAATTCTTACTATCAACTAATTTCGCAATTTAATTTATATAATTATGTTAATTTTAAATTTTGTAAAGATTACTCGTTTTATTTGCAAAGCATTTATAGTATTTTAAGTTTACTTTAAGCTAATTGGAGCTGTCATTGCATAATGACTTTAAACGGTACGAAATCATATTTAAATCGCTCTTCGCTATTTACACGATAAATCAGTGCTTTCGCTCGGAGATCTTCAAACCGAAGTGCTAATGAGGCAGTTTCCTCTCTTTTCAGCTTCGCTTGGCGGAGTTTTAACGTCTCATTCTTCTCTTTGCGCGTTATTGCGAACTATTTTATGTTCTGCAAGTAATTACAACCACAATACCGCAGCTTTAATTGTGTATAAGGCGGAATGTGCAAGGAATTTGTAAATCCTAGCACATTGCTCATGTGCTCATTACGTCATGCATATACTAATTGAATAAATACTGTGTATTTGTTTATGAGCAATAAATTTTATAAAATTCATGTAAATGTTTCGATTTTACTGTTATTTTACATGCACTTTATTATTTTTTATGCAAATATTTTTCTCTTTCTTTCTTTATCACTTTTATTACAAATATATATTTTTAATTATTCTATTTAAAAGCATCGAATGTGTGTGTAAAAATATAGGTATTATCTATTAAAACTATTCCGACATTGTAAATTGCTTTATTTTCGCGATATAATTCTGTAGAAAAAGACTGATAGATAAAAAATTCTTTGAATATTACAATGTTTTAACTATCAAGTAAAATTTTAATTATAGAATAAATAAATTTCATTGTAAGCTTATTTTAGTAAATTTATTTTTATGTATAAATTGGAAAATGATTTAGAGAAAATAACTACACAATCATTGTAGAAATTATATTACCACCAAATAATAGGCAAAATTTAAAGTTACCCAGTGAAATCATAATTGTAAAATTTAGTGAAAAACAAACAAAAATATATCTATTCGTTTGTTAACGCCGTAACATATATGTTAAGAGCATTGTATTATTTTACTGTATAAACGAGTATGTGTGCGTGTGTGTGTGTGTCCACTACACACTACACACTGCGCATTACAATTTTTTAAACTTTTTTTTTAGGCAGGTTTATTAATCTTTCCTCATCCAAATGTTTCTTTTTATAATGTTTTAATATTCAGTATTAAATATTTGCATAGCCAATCCTCCAAATTAAAATTCTATTAAAAAGTTAAAACATTTACATAGATTTTATGAGACTTTCTGTTAAAAATTAATATAAAAATTTCGCTGAAATTATAAAAATATTTTTGCCATGTTAAAATTTTATCCGCGAATAGCTCAGAATCGTTCAAGAACTTGTAATCGAGAGAAAATGCGTGATTTTTGAACCACTTTGTACACACTGAGAGAAAAATGTATAATATTTGGAATTATAATGACATAGTAAAAAATGATTATTAGTTAGGAATATCATTTTTATAGTAAGTGTTACCATTTATGTTGACAATTACGATATAGGCATAGTATAAGTAACCCATATAAAATTTTTACCAATAATTATAATCATTTGAAGTAAAAATATAGTAAGATAGAATATATGAAATGGGTAAGAGAAATTAACCATTTTATATAGTCAATACAATTGAAATATTTGGCAAATATTTCAATTGTATTGACACAGGTAACTATAGTCTTAGCATGCTTTACTATACCTATGGTAATAATAACAAAGCAAATATGATGACTACACAGAAAAAAAGAACATTCTTATTCCAAAAATATGTTTACTTTTGACATGTAAATCTTAAAATGAGATTTTATAGCGTTAAACGAAGAAATATTACTTGCATCAAAACATTTTATATAATTCAATAAAGAAAATTATAGTCTTATTATTTAAAAATAATTTTTATTATTGGAAAGCAAAAAATATTGGATAGAGAATAACAGTACTTTTAAAGCAAAAATATTCATATTATAAAGATAATACAGTTTAATCTTATTATATATATTGTATTCTTTATGTGACAATTACGATATTCAAATTAATTTATAATATTCTTGAAATACAAGAATATAAAA
>NJRP01000008.1:2082293-2107290 GCA_003063835.1 Aphaenogaster floridana | reverse complement strand
ATATCTTTATAAGGTCCATGGACATCCTAACAAGAAATGGACACAAAACGGATGTCCATAAGATATTCTGTGCTGTCTGGGAAGTCGATGTGAAATGAAGAATTTTTGCGATTTTAACATTTGATCTAAGAATGCCTGTAAGTGTTAAAATCAAGAAATCCAAACAATACTTATCGTAACAATACGTTCACGAAAATGAAAAATAGTCTTTGCAATTATTTCCAATGTTATAAGTGCAATGGTAATCGATTTAAAATAATTTGGAAACTGCGCGGCACCGACAGTTTTACCAACATCAGGTTTTCAATTATTTTCAGTACGTTACCTTCTATTATCTTTCATCGGAAAAAGTATGGAGCGAAACTAGCGATTCGTGAAGTTGACGGAAGGAATCCTTGGGACGGAAGCGCTCCGCTGTAAAATTTTTAGCTCGATTTTTTTCGAAAATAGGGCGAGGGGGTTGATTGAGCGTGAATAAAACGTCGCAATCAAAGCCGAAGGGACGGTATTCCGAAGTTTCGCGATTATGCTTCCATTATTCTAAACGATATCAGATTTGAAACGCAACTTAATTTACGACCGCTCGCTATACCAGTTATAAATGAGTTCCCGCAGTTGTTGTTAAGTCTTTCGTTGCAACATGGTGTATTTTACACGCCGCAGATTTCGCAGCGCGGTACTTTGATATCAACGGCGAATCACGTTTCTCATGTAAAATTCAATGATATATACGCAAAACACGCGAACATGAGATAAAAAAAATATAGAGTGGATGGTAGAGGTAAATCAATAAATAAGTGAATGGCAGATATGCGCGCTATAACATGATTATTTAATAATTATCATGTAACGAATTGTTAAATTGTTAAAACGTATCTTAAAATGAGAATTTCAAAACCAATTAAATCTTTTCCGGAGAGCTTTCGTATGTGATATTCATCGACGCATATCAAATATTATGACCCGCTTCGGATGAACTGATTAAAGTGAATTGTGCGGCTACAATTAGTGCTTTTTTATTTAACAGGAATACTCAAATTGAGAAGAAAAATCAAGAAGGAGAAGAAAACTTTATGCAGGCAAAATAAATATGCAAATATATTATCTTATTGCAGTATTATTGTTAGTACATATATGCATCTATAACAATATTAACCCTCCGCCTGAATACGTGAGTCGTTGGTGTCCGAGTCTTTCCTTCGTTAGTGTTCAGAATTCATTAAAAATAAAATATTTAATTAATAATTTGGATCAAAATGACTATGAAATCATGTAAACAGATGTTCCACGAATTTTTTTAGATATTTTAAATTACTCTAAAGTGAGGAAAATAGCGTCGGATGCATAAAGTCCACGTATTCAGTGGAAAGGTGTCGAAAAAACGTATTCAGTCGGAGGTTAATGCAGTTAAGAATAATACATTAATTTATTCCTCTTTGAAGCTCTTCTTATTATCAAAAATAAAAGAATTATCTTGGAGAATAAAGAATGTATCTTGCATTGGATATTATAAGCTTGTGCGACAACTAGACTTTTTGTAACCGCACGATATTCGCACCGCATGTGCCAAACAATTGAATTGCATGCCGCAATAAAAAGCTTCTACTCATAGATTGCTCACTCATAAAAAGCCCATTTCGTCTTTCTATCGCAATCAAACAATCATATACAAAAGCATATAAAAAAACAATTTCTAATCGAATTAAGAATCGATAAATCGATAAATAATTGGTTCTTTCGCAATATCAAAATAAAAATTTTGATATTGACTGTACAGTTATTTTTTAATTATTGTATAATAATTTAATAATAATTTTTTTACATAGAGAAACGCTACTTTAGAAGTTTTTTTAAATTTAGAAGCTAAAATAGACTCACAATCTGTAAAATAGAATCTGGCGACAATAGTCCTATTTTGATCTCTCTATTCTTTGCAGATTTTTAGTTCCCGGCTGGCGTATGGGCTGGATAATAATCCACGATCGTCAGAACGTGCTAGAAGCCGAGGTGGGTAAACGGTCGTGGCACAATACGTGACAGTCCAAAAATAATTGCTTCTCCAGCAGTATTGTTTCCGTAACGAGGCTCGAGCATGTCCCGGCGAGTTCGGCACCGCATACTGCGGATTGGATTAAATTTCGTTGATTAAACTTTATTCCGCCATTAAAGTTCGGCCCTTTGGCAATTGGCCCTTTGGTCGATCGTGCCCTTAATTCCTTCGTCTTGTAGTTGCGGCATCGCCACAAACTAACTTTAAATCGCCGCGTCTCTATCGGATACATTTCTGTGCTCTTTAATAACTTTGCAAGAGTTACAAAGTCGTGGTCTTGGATAAGTAATCAAGATGAGAGTTCTGATAGGGAAATCTAATCCACAAGTTTCATACACATAATGCTTGGATACCCCGTAAAAAATAACAATACAAGAAATCTCTTATCTTAGATCTTTCCATGCTATAAATTGCTAAAGTCTATTCTACGAAATACAACTTAATTGAAAAAGATTTCATTGTTGTTTCATAATTTCCCAAAATAATTTTTTAAAATAGGATTAAAAATAGGACTAAAACATAATCAAACGTTTAATTCTTTTCTTTTTTTAGTAAGGTATGAAAATATGTTTTATTCGTTTCTACTTTTGTCCACGTATTCACATTTCATCGCACGTTTTTTGTTCGTGTCACGCTTTGAAAGAAAAGGTTGATTGTACGATCGTTTGATGATGTTCTCCCACGAGCGAGTATTGGACAAGCTGGTAAATAGTTTGTCGATATGTAGCACGTTTCAATATTTCACAGTATTCGAAGTTCGCGAAAAATCCAATATCTACTATAAGTTTTTAGAAGTAATTTTACATTAATTTCTACATGACTAAGTACCATGGGCGCCCTTACAACTTTTTTCAAGGAGGGGCAGAGTTTAAATACACTTAGGGGTACTATTTTTGTAAAGCTCTGTCAAACAAACGTTATTTAATATTTTCAAATAACATTTTTTATAGAAATATTTATGCAGATTTTTATTTTTAAGTGTATAAATTTCAAATAACAATTATCTGGTTGTCAATCATAAAATCATTCTAAATTGAAAAAATTAAAATCCAGGGGGGGCATATGTCCCTCCTTGCCCCCCTCCTCATGGGCGCCCATGCTAAGTACCGAGGTCGAGAGTATCTATATCTGTTTCGATCACGAAAAAGCTTGACGTATAATTTTACGTAAAATTTCTTTCTTTTAGAACTCTTACGAATTTTATAACAAATTTAATTATTTCGCAATATGTTATTTATGACACAATTTCTTATTTCCTTTTATCTGTTAAATACGTAAAATAAATTTTCCAAATTTACGGAAATACTTCGTGTCGAAGAACTTTTAATTTAATACATATTTTATGTATCTGATATTGATGTATAAATTTTTCGTATTACGTGACACATAAAGTAAGAAATAGAATTCTAAATTCTAACACGAATTACAGATCATCTAACGTGAATTTAAACACGATAGAAACATAGTATCATTTGTTGCATTATATTTGATATTTAATTATATGAATTATATGATACGAGCTTAACAAATTATTTTTTTGTCTCTTAGATTCGCAAAGGTTTACTATGCTTGAGTCAACGAATAATTGGTAGCAATACTATTATTCAAGGTGCCTTGCCCATGATACTTCAAAAAACGCCACAAAAGTTTTTCGACGATGTTATCCGTATTCTATACGTAAGTTTTACAACGCGATTTCGAAAAACATACATAAATTCAGCAAATAATAATTTTATATTATATTTATATAATATAAAATATTTATATTATATTTGTGGTGTTACAGTCGCATTCCAAATTGGCGTACGACTGCATAGTAAAGATCCCGGGATTGAAGCCGATAATGCCGGATGGGGCGATGTACATGATGGTAATGATTCCCATTGTAATTAGCCCGGCCACACCCTTGCATAATTTCAAGAATCACAGCGTATTGTTTGACAGTCTGTAGCTCGCGGGCTAAAGCCGTAAATGTTAATCGAGCGTCCGATAAATAGGTCGTACAATTAGTCGGTGCACGACCGCTATTTATACGTTAATGCAAATACCATCAGTAAGGTAGGCCGAGTGCAATTTACGAGCTATAAATTATTGAATCGATTTCCAGGTCTACATCGATCTACCGTGCTTTCCGGAATTTAATTCCGATCTGGAATTCGTGCAGCGGCTGATAATAGAAGAATCCGTGTTTTGCCTACCCGGCCAGGTTTGCATTTCTGATGTTTTAAATTATCAATTCGTTGACCATTTAAATCCTTTAATTATATCTCTCAAATCCGTATAAAAATACACGAGTTTTTAAATTAAATTTTATGGTATGCCAACATCCAACGCTGGCGTTTATCGTTTTGAAAATATTACAAAAAATCAAAGTGTCACGCTGCAACGATATATGCCGGATAAATACCTGGATATAAATCTATTAATTAATTAATGTGATTGTAAAGTTCAACAGATTCTGTAATAGATTACATTAAAGAGCTTATAAAATTATTGTAATATTTTCGAATTCATATAATTCTGCAAATATCGATAAATTTTTATTTTAGTTTTTTGTATTCTTTAAATTTGAAATTAAAAATATCAAAACCTTTGATTTATGTGTTCATACCGCAGGTATGCACACAATTCATTATCTTTAATTTTACAATCACATTATTCAATTTTTATTTTCTTTTTATTCTCTAATAATTTATTTAGAAAAGGATTTTTTAATCTTAGGGTAAGGTTGCCGATATCGCACCGGCCCCTAAATCGCACCACTTTGCGTATAAATTCAACTACTGCACTTGTGGTGTTTCAAAACGTCACGTTAATATAATTGCAAGAAACAACGAAATTTCGCGCAAAAAGTTAGTTACATATAAGTTTCATAAATATCACCACAAGTGCAGTGGTTGAATTTATACGCAAAGTGGTGCGATTTAGGAGCCGGTGCGATATCGGCAACCTTACCCTATATCACATTAAAGCATAAAAGACAACTGATTTAAAAATTTTCTTAGTTGTATAGAGACATAACGTTGTACTAATCTTTTGTATTTTCTCTCTTGATTCCCCAGTGCTTCGATTATTGCTCTTATATGAGGCTAGTAATCACCGTGCCATGCGAGAAGCTCGAGGAAGCTTGTCAAAGGATTCATGAATTCTGCGAGAGATATCATTATAAAACGGCGGAGATCTTGAGGAGAAACAATTTCGTGAACAAAATTCCGTATTAAGAAATGGTCAAACATACAAAGAATAGAGTATTAACTTGCATTAACCCGCTGATTTTCCTTCGATCAGATCCCTAGATTCTGCGCAAAAAGAATTCTTCAGTCTTGGTTTTTGCTTTTGTGTATATGTATATCTCTATTTTTACATTTCTATCTTTAAATATGTAATTATGTATATCTATTGTACTTATTTGTAAATGCCTTACATAATTATGTAATAAATGTTTGATACGTGTACTTTAATATATGTAATTTTTTTTATTTAATCCTAAATATGCGCGGCAATAATAATTAATAATTGCTATATCGTAGTAATCCTAATCTAAAAGGCTGGAACTTCAATTATTATCGCAAAAGCGAAGATATATTATCGGATTACATTAACCCGAGCTATTTGCTTCTTGCTTACTTGCAAATACCAAGTCGTTTCTAGCTAAAGATATTCTGATAATACAGAACGTTTCTATCAATTTTATATTCTATTAATATTATAATTTGTAAACAAACAAGAGATGGAATATTTTTCGCCAGCGAATATTAAACCACAGAAGAGATTTGTTACGACACAACTGGCTTTTTAATTTAAATTAATATATCGCGAATTGCAACGTTTTTCGACCAATTGAGTTTTGGTCCTTCTAAAGAGAATGAAATTAATTTTATGTAAAGAATTTGTTGCAAAAAATTTTACTTCAGCCAGGATTTGAACTTGAACCTCCCTACAATCCGTGCGTCGTACACAAAAAAAAGAATATTCTTGATTTGAAAATATCTTTAATTTCAACGTGGAAATCTTGAAATGAGATTATATTGCGTTAAACGGAGAAAACTTGCTTGAATGAAGCCATTTTATATAGTTCAACCAAGAAAAATATATTCTTATTATTTAAGAATAATTTTCTTGAATGGAAAGGCAAAACTGTTGGATAGAAAATAACATATCTTCAAATCGAAGATTATAATTTTCTTTTTACTTTATTGTTAAGATAATTATATTGTATTCTTTAGATGACAATTATAATATTGAAGACTGTATTAATGTTGAAATTTAAGATTATTAAATTCTTATAAGAAGATTATAGATTGTTGCGTATATACGTAACGATGAACGCGTTAATTTGAGTATATAAGTTTTGATTTGACTCTTCCTTTTTTTCTGTGTAGCGAGTTCGACCACCGAGGCATGTGGTAATATTTATCGCATTAACTTCTCTTTAGGAGGACCAAAACCCATGATCGAAAAACGTCGCGATTCGCGATATATTAATTTAAATTAAAAATTGGCCAGTTGTGCCGAAACAAATCTCTCCTGTGATTATAATTTGTCTTCGCTTGTCCATTTTTAGACAATGGATTTATAAAATTTTATATCTATGTACCTATATTCTTCTCTCTCTCTCCCCCCCCTCTCTCTCTAATGCTCTTAATACATATTTAAGATCTAAATATATGTTACACATATTTGATATAATTTTTACGGATCCATTTCGTTAAATTAAAATAAATAATTTAAAATTCAGCGGTATGAAGCGCAGCAGCAAAGTTGTAATATACCGAAATAACTCGAAATAATTAATACTTTAAAAAGAAAATCGTTGCGTGTATAAATAAATGAACGTGATTCACTCCACAGTTGTTCTACTTCCTTGAGGTTGCTCTCCTTCCTTGGTTGCTCTCCTTCCTCTGCTTATGCCATAGTCGCTCGATGCTTCCTTGGAGCTTCTTCACTCTCGTTCTTCTGTTGTTGTTCTTCTGACACTCGTACACTTGCGAAAATACTTAATAACGATTGCACACGTATTAATCGTTAAAAGTATGCGATGAGATTTAGTTTAACGTGAATAAGGATAACGTAAAAAAAAATACAATTGCCCAGAGCTCGATACTTGCGAAGACTCTAAATTACCGTAATGTATAAATCTCAAATTTTAGGGAGGATTTCAACAAATTACTGGATGTACAAGTGCTACACGGTTGATTTATCGTAAAAAAGTTAATTAATTGCACGCACTAGTTGCTAATTGTACGCAAGAATGATAGCGTTTCGAAGAATAACGGATAGACAAACGAAACGGTTCGCGCCGCGCGAATGACAACACGTTAGCCTCGTGTGCGAGACAATGCGCCGGATGCTGCAAAAAAAGAAGAAACAAACGCAAAAGCCGTACGCGAGTCCGTCTCGTAATACGAAATATTTAAATGTATACTGACAATGAGATACTTTATGAGAAGGTTAATAGGCCAAAATTCGAGCAAACAAAACAACAGATACAGGGGCGCCCATGAGGGAGGGCAGGAAGGGGCATATGCCCCCCCTGGATTTTAATTTTTTCAATTTAGAATGATTTTATTGACAACTAGATAATTTTTTGTTTAAAATTTATACAATTAAAAATAAAAATCTGCATAAATATTTCTTTAAAAAATATTATTTGAAGAAACATTCGTTTGGCAACCCTAAGTTTTACACTCTGCCCCCCCTTGAAAAAAGTTGTAAGGGCGCCCATGAACAGATATTAAATAAAAATAAACACATTTATTGAAAGGTAAGATAAACGTTAACGTTTCGACTTAACTTTCCATACAGCACAGAAATTGCAGCAATATTGCAGTAACATTGCAGCAACATTGCAATAATGCCGAAATGTTGCTGCAATGTTGCTGCAATTTCTGTGCTGTATGGGTTAGTGTCTTCTTCAGAATGTATAAAAAATTAATTAGTCAGATAGTAGAATTTTGGCCTATTAACCTTCTCATAGCTTTTGCTTTTATCGAGCGATATAATATTTTTAATTTATCTGAGATATTTTATCTTTTTGCATCACACATTAATCAATATCGATATAGCACGGTCTATCATTTGAGTAACTTGATCCATACACTATTTCATACTTTCGATTGGAAAATAGCGGGCAAGTTGCGTCTAAGTTGAAAGATTTGATAGAGGATACAATACTGCGCACTCGAATCCAAGAAGTCTTTAGAGAAGTGATTGTCATCCGTATATATCGTAAAACAATAATGTACAATCTTCGTCCCGGAGTATCTCTTTGATTTCTTTTTCTACGGATAAGCCGCGAAGGTTATATCTGCTTCGATGATGGTTGTCGCTTTGGATAGTGAACGCTTACAAACGCTAGCTAATCGCGTGAGTTTAGAGATTGTGTGGACCGATAATTATTAATTGTTCAGAAAAAATGATGGCGATTCGGGTAATACGACGACACGCGGAGCGGCTCACAGCACTACCTGTTTGCTCGAACTTTCCCGTGCAAATGATAGCACGTTGACCTTGTTTACGCGCCGGCATTCTGTGCGCCGCAAAAATAATTAACAAGCCTGTATACTAGCCAGTTTTGCCACTATGAAATATTTAACGTATTATGAAATATTTAACGTGTTGAAAGTGTACGCCAAATGTGTATATACCGTTCCTTACAATCAAATTTTGACGAATAAGCAATTATAGTATATTATGCGCTTCGTTTTTTGAACTCGTTGGTTTTAGCGTCCTAAAGACTAATTATTTATGTAAATTAATATATCCGTTATTATCTTTCATAAAATTTTTATGTTTTAAAAAGAGTAATTCGATAGAGGATACAATACGCTCGAAACCAAGAAGTTAGAGAAATGATTGTCACTCGTATATGTATATCGTAAAACAGTAAAATACAATCTTCGTCTCGGGGTATCTCTTATTGTTAGATTTTTTTTTCTACGAATAAACTGCGCGGGATATACATTTCTGCTTTGATGATAGCCGTCGCTTTGTGAACAGCAAATGCTCACAAATGGTTAATCGCGTGAGTTTAGAGACCGTACGGATCGATAATTATTATTAATTGTTCAGAAACAATGATCGCGATTCGAATAATACGACGACATATGGAGCGATTCACAGCATTACCCGTCTATTCAAACATTCCTGTGCGAATGATAGCGCGTTGACCTTTACACCGCAAAAAGCCTAGCTAATTTTACCATTATGAAATATTTAATATATTAATATATTAATATATTAATATTATTGTTCGACCTAACTGGCCCATTTATTGTAAAAATAAGTTCCTAGCACCTGCTAGGAATTAACTTATTGATATTATTGTTCGACCTAACTGGCCCATTTATTTTTACAATAAATGGGTCAGTTAGGTCGAACAATAATATTAATAAGTTAATTATTTACTGGCGATAAAACATTATCATTTAATAATATTTAATATATTATAAAATATTCAACCGTCTTGGAAACGTACGAAAATGTATACCCTGCAAATTCAAGCATGTTATTTTTACACGCATAACCATTTAAAAATGACACATTTAACTGAAGCTCTTTTTACATGTTTCTTGCCGTTTTAGGTTACGTCATTTAATACCTTTAATCGTATTAAATTAAAAATTAATACGTTCAATCATGTTAAATAACATGATTTAAAACAACAAAATGGTGTAAAAAGAGCTTCAGCTAAAATATCACGCTTGAATTTACAGTGTATCCGCTCCTTAATTTCGACAAATGCGCTAAATTTTTTATACGCTTCGTTTTGGGAATTCGTTGGTTTTAGCGTTCTAAAGATAAATTATTTGTATAAATTAATATATTCATTATTGTTATTTTTCATCAAATTTTCACATTTTGAAAAAAGTAAAACTATGCGTGTGTAATTAATCCAGAAAATGAGATTAAATCGATGCAGGAAATGTAACGATTTAATAATCTCATATCGATCTTGGTTGACTTTTAATCAGAATTATAATTGATGGGAGATCCAGGTTCGAACTCTGGTTGAGGTGTTATTTTTTGCAATAATTTCTTTACAGTTTTTAGGGGAAGGGGAATCTTATAGATGCCTATTAGCATCAAAATTATTAAATTGCTCGTCAATTTAACATGTGAATTAATTCCGGGATTGTGTTTCAAGACTGACGAATATGCGACGCGCAGTTCGCATGAACAGAGAATTCACAAAAATTATTATTACGCACCAAGATCCGCGGTGACTGACATTTGGCCTATTCTCATTTATATTTGACAATTTCGTCGGTCCTAATCTTATTATTATTTAGAATTATAATTGTTGTACTATCCGCAAGAATTGTTTGTGCACTTTATTCATAGCAAAAATGGTTGAATTGGTTCTGACAAAACTTGTTTCTTACGATGGAACTTAGGACGTTGGCTACATGCCATACTAAAATTTCGTTCGAAAGGAGAATTACGAGGAGAACTCAATTTGAAAATGGGCGGTACCGCGCTTACTATCGATTTTGCTACCAGAATTCACATGACAAAAATTATAAGTTGTTGGGATTTTGAGTTCCAGAAAGAGAATTAAACTAAACTAAAATTATACGAAGATTTTATTTTTATAAATGTCACGTTAGTTTCTAAAAACAAAAATAAAATTTATATTTCTATAAAACCTATATTTAATAAATTATTGCTATTTTTATTTCAATACTGCCATTCATCTTTTATTACGAGTAACTTTTGCGACTCCGATAATATCGCAGATAATTTCGTTTTCGCTACAAATCGTATTTAGATATACCTACGTCAATTCGAGTTACAAATTTATCTGTGCAAATTTAGTTTGCTGCGCCATTACGAAAATCAAAGCGTACGCATCTCCCACGACCGTCACGTTACGCGCATAATTTTATGCAACGCTGTAGCGTGTGTCGGGGCGTAATTTTTACAGCCGCGCTCTCCAGGTGGTTCCAGGTGGAAAGCCGTTTCTCTTTTTTCGCCACGAAAATCTACGGATGGAGAAAAAATTGCGGCCGCTGTAAATCTTGCCGCGAAGAGATGCGGCGGCGTACAGAAATTAGAAAGCGCCAAGCGCGAGCCGTGTTGTTTTCCGCGAATCGCGACGGTGAATTATTTTTATTATCGCGTGATTTGTGCACATTAAAATGCACAAATAATCTTGTGCGTTTCGTATACTTGCTTTAGAGACATTGATTTACCGAGAATTTTATTTTAACTTATATTGATGCCAACTAATTATAACTTATTATAATTTTATTACGTTATTATCGCTAAATATAATTTCATTTAGTTAATATTACATTTTATTCCTTATGTTCTGTTTCCTATCTTTTTTTATGTCTTATTTTTGTATTTTATTACAAACCAGAAATGTCTGTCTTGCATGCATGATGAACTCTGCCCGCGTAAATCTCGGATAATTCAATTAGAGATGCGATCAAGCTATAGCTGAGCTATCGATACGTGGTACGCGCTATCGAGATACTTAATTGGAAGTGAAATTTGAACGCTATATTCTCCTAAAAAGATTTATCGAGATACCGTGCAATCCGAACGCTCAAAACGGTCGAACACAACGAAATTGGAGTAAATTGTAAAAATAAATTAAGTGGCGTGATTTATAAACCCGTAGTCGTTTTCCACATTCTGACTAAACGTATAATTTAATATAATATCGAAGTAGTAATATATCCAATTTTTATTAGGTTCAATATAAATAAAAATAATTGACATTCTATTAAAAAATCCCTGGATATTGCATGATTCTTCTTCTACGAGGTCGAGTGAAAACAGCAGCAGGAAACCACTGAAAATGTAAAACGGATCTGACTGTCGCGAGGTGAACGATCTAGACACGTTCAATATATTTCCGGAGTTATATTAATAACGCAATGATTTGAACCAATTTACAAATTAGTGAACTATTACATAATAGTAGCGATTTTCAGGCATTTCTCACTCAAGATCTACAGAGAATATGTAGCGACGAGTAATATAAATCGTACAAACTAAAAGGAAATTACAAATTTAGTCGTTATTTCTCGAAGATGTAGCAAAAAATAAAAATAGGACATTCTTTTCGTTTTAGACATGACCGTGAACAAGTCTTACAATTAGACTTTCTGTTGTTCTTATTAAGAAATTTTTGAACATGTGGTTTTTCTACAATTTTTAAAGATTTTTATATTAAGTGTCATTATAAACTAATATTTACATTCAAATTTTATTAAAATAATATATTTATTTCATTTTTAATTATTTATATTCTAAGAACTGTTATTTTTCAAACACTTAAATAATTTTATATAATTTATTTATCATATCATTTAATTGTTAATCATTTAATTTAATGTAAACTAGGCTAATATTTGTTATTTTATTTAATGTGCTACATAATTAATATAGTCACACCAATTTAACTAATGCTAATGTTATCTCAATAAAATGTATTACAATTTGGCAATACCGATGGCACTACATTCAAGCTGTTGAGAAAAGCATTATATACTGATTTGCATGAAGCTTTCCGCTTGAAAACGCTTTGTATGATTCACGTAGTTCACTGAACGCTCGTAGTTTAATGCTATTGAACGTTTGTATTGAAGAAAGAATGTAATAAAATTATATATATATGCAATAAACAAAGAGAAACAAAAAGAGAAAGAAAGAGAAGAAGAGAAAGAAGAAAAGAGAAAAAGGGAGACTACCGCAGTGACGATGAAATGAGATAAAAAATATCACAGCATTTTTTATTCTGGTGATTTCTTTTTATGTCTTTTAAAAATTTAATTTTAAATGTTTGTTAATTAAAATACTCCATAAAAGCTATATTTAAAAAATAATATTTATTTGGAATTATACAAAAAATAAGATATTTCCGTAAAATATTTAATTCACTGAAAATCTTAGATACTTCTAGACTTTTAGTTAAGGAGAAATTTATTTCGAATTGTTCTTGCATGAAAGGAAGTGTGAGAAATCTCAGATGTATTTGAAGGTACGCTAAAGCTTTTCCATCTGTATCTTGCGCTGCTTTTTCCGCACGCGTTTACCTTCTAAAACAAGAGACCAATAATTTTCGCGAAATCCGCTGAATGTGTTTTCTATCTAGACCGCGCTATTGTATCGGAAAAGCGAATGACGTCAATCGATATTTTAATAGATATTTATTTTAACCATAAATCATGCCATACTGCTATTCGCATTTCTTGGATAAAAAAAAGAGCATAACCTGGCAGAGAAATGAAGGGAAAGAGAAACTTTGCCGCTTTCCTAATAATTTGCGATTTTTCGTTACTTGCAGCTGTTCGTTGTCGACATTTTCATACTCTTGTATTAATAATATTAATGTTACAGTCGTTCACAAATAACGAAGTTAGATAGTGCTTAAGGAAGCTTTTGAAATATCGCTTTCAGAATCGCAATTCTTCAAGCTCGTCTTCAAGAACAAGGCAGGCTTATTTATTTTGAAGACCGTAAAGCAAAGTTTTATCTTGTGAAGACATGAAAGCTGAGAAGATGAGCTTAAACGTCAAAGTCTTGGCTGAGCGTTTGTTCCAGGTTATGAAACAAGAAATCATTTAACTCCTTTTACATCGTGGACCTTGTTTGGCAAAAGTCAAATATCTTTAATTATGAATGTTTTACAATAATCATTAAATATTTTATTGAAAATCTTTTCCGTTCCGATTATTAACGCATAAAAATATTTTAATACGTTACTCCTTAAAAATTTTTACTTAAATATCATGAAAAGAAAACTTAATTGTACTAATTGTAAGTCTTAAAACTTAGTTTTTATAAATTAAGCAAACACTTTACAAAAGATACAATATTTCCTTATTATGTAGAAATTGAATTATGACAAGTCATTCTTTCTTGACATAATCCAAACGACTCGTTTCAATTTTGCACGATTACGAACGACGAGACAGAGCAAAATATGCAGCAAATTATAAAGCATAGAGTAAAATAAGTTATACTTTCTTTCTTTGAGTCTGTACGCGTGACAAATGATGCCGGTAATTGTAGCAAACGCGTGGAAACATGTTACATTTTGCTCGACTGTTCATGAAGAAAATTCAGACGCTGACATTTTCATTCTCTGATTTAAGTGTAAGTACAATATTTGTAAAAGTAGAAGTATTTGAGATTTTAAAACTATACAAAAATATTTAATATCAATATTTTTTTAAATCTTTAACTTCCAAAATTCATTTTAAAAAATACAAAAGATTAAGGCGTCTAGACTACGCGGATGACTCTTTATTTTTGGATTCACGCATTTCAAACGTATTTCAAAATAAGGATGATTCCGCTCTCTCTCTCCCTCTCTTGGATTTGTATAATAGCGACAGTAATAATGCTCTTGGAAATTTTGGTTCAGAATGCCATATTGTCAAGCGTAACAATTAATTTGTGAACATAAGCGTATAAGAGATGCGCCGCGATATGATTAAGCGGTATTATATTATTACCGAGAAAGCGGAAGTTAGACCCGAGTAAATCTTCGCGCCTCGTCAGACATTGTATTCGAGCTATTCAGGACTTAGTTAACTCTTGCCTAAGGATATGTCACTGCCACAACAAAACTCGAATATATATCCCTATCGGTTTTCCAACACTTGTAAAGTTTGCTTTAAGGGGTCATGCCTAGTTGCAAGGCGTGATTTTCGGGGATTTTTATAAGAAAGTTCAATTTATTTTTTCTTACAACAAAATGTTGATATCAAAAGTACATATATTGAACAACATTCAGAATTTTTTTCGTTGAAAAATATTGTAAATTAAGGAAGTTACGGCCACTTTAAGGAAACCAGCTGATTTTTCAGCGGTGTACACGATAACTCCAAGTCAAATCATCTGAAATAAAAAAAGATTCTGTTAGTATATGAATATATCTTCTTCGTGAACGAAGGATTTTTTGAAAAAATAATTTTTGACAAAATGGCGACCGTTTGGCGAAAAATTAGGAGCCCGAAAAAATGCGTTTTTCCTTAAAACTGTCGCCATTTTGTCAAAAATTATTTTTTCAAAAAATCCTTCGTTCACAAAGGAGATATATTCATATACTAACAGAATCTTTTTGGTTTTTTATTTCAGATGATTTGGCTTAGAGTTATCGTGTACACCGCTGAAAAATCAGGTTTCCTTAAAGTGGCCGTAACTTCCTTAATTTACAAAAAAATAAATTGAACTTTCTTATAAAAATCCCCGAAAATCACGCCTTGCAACTAGGCATGACCCCTTAACTCGATTTCTCTATAGATCTTTTGCATAAAGTTTTTATAAAGATAAAAATTTATACATCTATTTACTTCTAAAAATGATTATATCAAATTTTTGGATGTAAAATTTTATTATGAAAGGTATAATTATTATTCAATTATTATTCAATTATTATATTGAAAGTTCTTTTTGTTTTAATCGAAAAAGACCTATTAATACATTTTATACATAATTTTTTTATAATTACTATAAATTGTCTTCTAATATTGCTGCAATAATATCGCGCGTTGTAATCGTTTAAATTATAATTAATAATAAATTATAATTAAAACACACACATAAAGGAAATAAATTTATGATTAGCTTTTTTTCGTTACACCGTGCGCTGCTTTTCGCAATGGAATTTTCCGCTCCACCGAAAGTCGAGAGTGCTGGATTGTAGGTAAATGCGGGCGTGCAGAATAGTCTGCCCGAGATGGAAACCGATAAAGCGGGATGTAATACCGGATTAGTACGAATCGAATGCGATCTCTGATTAATAATTTCAAGGCGGCACGCCCGGTATAGCTCTATAATTGGATTCGCGATCGCGCGCGATCATCAGAGTTGTAAATTCTCACGTAGGAGTTAATACCGACAAAAGACAAATACTGAGCACCGTTTAAATGAAAATCCACTCCCAATACTAAAAATAACAAAAATCGAGACATAGCAAGATAAAAAGTTGTTTAAAATGGACTAAACGTATAACAGACTAAACATGTAAATTAAAAAATTATTTTTATACAATAAAGAAAGACGGGTTTTAAAACTTCAATGGTCTTGTCTTTTCTTCATAATATTGAAGAAAATTATTTTCTTAACTGCAACCAAAATATTTGGTACACACATTATGATTGGCAATACAAAATATTTTACTTGCGCTAACCAAATTTATTATACACAGAGCAAAATTCGCAAATTCGTTTAAATTAGTGCAACCAAATTATTTGCTTCATTTTTTTGGTTTTATTAACATTAATTTATAATTCGTTACTAATAAAATTATTTGTATTATTAAGTAAATAAATTTTGTAAAAAATTTGTAATTATTCCAATTGTATTAATTTATAATAAGTATTATACCTAGACAGCATAAAATTCGACAAAGCGAAAAGACAACGTGCTACTCACTCGCGAGCAGTACTACGCGACACCGCCGCCAGATGGACGTGGCAGGTCCTATTTCTCGTAAGTAAAAAAACTACAGGAGATTCCATAAAAAACACAGCATTATGAGATTTCTCATTCATGTTCTAATGATGACTCTTGAAAGGAGTGTTCCCAAAATTGGGCACTAAGAGTAAATATTATTTTAAAATAAATGTTATTTTGACATTACAATTATAAAATTAAGACGAAAAAATGTCTAACAGAAAATATTAAAGGAAGAAAAATATTTTAGTTGCAGGAACTAAATAGAAGAGACCAAATTTTTTGGTTGGAGTAATTAAACATTTGGTCGAGCCTATTTTAACGAATTATTTGGTTAGGCTTACCAAATTTTGATTGTGACAACAAAATTATTTTTTCAGTGTATGTATTCACAATACGAGCTAATATCGAAATAACAAAGTGAATTTTGTTCACTCGTTCTTTCATCTATTTGCAATGTCTGCAGTTTACGGCACAGAAATAGAGAAGAAATGCAGCTTCGGTTATTTTCATCATTTTCGGAGCAATATTATCGGAAAATATAAGTCACGTAAACGTATGACTGTATCCGTTAACAGTAAATTATGTTTTTGCACGATATAACGGGAACGAAATATTACTGTTGCAAAGTTAATGAAAGGAGCCTAGCACTTTGATATTAAAAGTTCATAAAAGAACGTAAGATTTATAGTGTTTTAGAGAATTTCGTGAAGATGCAAAACGCAATAATATAATTATAATTATAATAACTAAAATTTTAAGGTACTATGTACATATAAAGTACGCATTCAAAATTTAATACTTCTAACAATAATCTAAAATGTCCATGTTATTCTTTAGCAATAGTTAAATATTTAGAAAATCGAGTGCTCTTTAAGCTTTAAGCGTTTGATATACAATTATCAGCGTTGAAGTGGATTTATCTTCAAAATGATGAGTTTAAACTGGACGTACGATGACACGATGGGAAGACTCAAGACTTAAGTATTAAACGTTACATCTATAGTCATGAGTCACGACGTAAATTCTCTGGAACAATTTATCCCAGTCTCGGATTGGTTCATTTATTATGTAAAATCGTCGCGTCACTCTGACATTTTCGTGCGATGGCAGTCACCTTTTAAATTATAAAAACTTTTAATAGAAAAAATATTTATATATATAACATACATAGTGTTTTATATTTATATATAATTTGTTCATTGTGTCAATGCAAAATCCCTCCAGCACAACATTTTGTATGTACGTTTTATTTTAATATAGTTTTTTAGACGACAGTTTATTATTATATATTAATTATAAGCTCAGCATAATTTAAATGTATTCTAAATTATGTATAATCATTTTTAAAAAAACTTATTTTTAATTACATTCCTATTGATATTTATAAAATATAAGAATATTTAAAATTTGAGAATGTCTAAGAATATGTAAAAATTAAATAAATATTGCTATTATAAGGATCCTCTAACTTTTATCTCAGACAAAAACTATCACAGTATATTGCTACTAATATGTTCCAATTTAAATCAAATGCACGCCTGTGAGCAAAAGTTATAATAATATCACCAAATCGATTCTCCATACGAATAACGAATTGGTTATCGTAGAGAAGGCAATTTTATACGGGCTTTAAAATGTCATCCCGCACACATATTCGGTCGTGATAGAAGATTTAAGAAGCGCTGCATCGATTCTCGGCGCGTTTCGCTTTCGGATAAGAGAAGTTATCTTCGTACAACACCTCGTCATCCGCGCGAATAGTATCGGGAGACTTTTCCCGTCGGGTCAATCGCAGTTTAAATTCCGTGGCCGTCGTATATCGATCTTCTCTCGCCTGTACGAGATTATACGTAAGACGTTCGACGTCCTGTCGCGGCTAATGGAGGTGAGACATTTTCGGCGGAATGCCTCGGCTAAAGTGGTCGATTACCGCTCCGCCGTGTTTCCTGTTCAAGGCTTCGATCCATCCACTCGCGCCTTCGGATGCGCCCTGACAATAAATAGACCGAGGTCGGGAAACGGGTCTGATAGGCTTTAAGTACTAATCTCATCAAGGCGACGACGACGAGCAACCGCTAATGCAGTCGGGCGGATATTACTCCGCGCACGGGCGAGATCTCCATCGTCGCGAAAGTAGATTGTGAAAAATCGGGGACGGCGATTTTTATCGCGGCCTGCTCTATTATTAGTTGCGCTAAATCAGGACTTGACAATAGGGTAGATGTACCGGTTGTGGCCACTGCGCGATTTTCGTAATTTTTTTACTTTCAAATTGGCTGTAGTGCGTAACAATCGAGAGAACTTCATTCTGCAAGCATTTCGTTGATTATGCAGACAGGTAGATTCCCAAGTAGAACAGAAAGTCATGATGACATCAAAATGATGCTAAAATGACGCCTTTGACATAATTTTGAAGTCATGATGACGTCTAAATGACCTCAAAAATGATGTCAAAGGCGTCATTTTAGCATCATTTTGACGTCATCATGACTTTCGTATTCTACTTGAGTTAGGTTTTTATTCTTTATATGGCAAAGAACTGTGTGGCCACAAATGGTGCATCTACTATAGCACATTGCGAATACACCCTTCGTGTTTATGGAAATTATCAGTATAACTCTGTGTTGATCAAACCCGCGTAAAATAGTCCAGATTGAAATACAACTGGTCTTCAATCGACAAAATATTATTTCAGGCGGGACTACGGGTGTCTGGAGACAGCGAAAACAACTCTATCGATCCCGAACGCTAAAGCCCGGAGCATTGCTAGACTTATTTGAAAGCTTAACAAACGCTTAAAGTGGAAGAGGGTTAAGGAGCAATGACAATCTAATTCACTGCTGGGATCGGAACTTTGAAACTCAACCGCTGTTTCCGTCGAATAAAAGCCGATTACTACAAAGCGATCCCCCAGTGTTACTTCACCTTTATTTCTCTGGCAGAAACGAAATATTTTAAAATATCTTACTTGCGCGTAACATCGAGATAATATCGTCATAATAAATTCAATTGTTCATTGTATACAACTTCTAGCATAATTATCATAACAATAATTATTCGTTTACATTTACTATTTTACAAATAATTTTACACTAAAAGATTTTATTTAAAAAAATATACGTAGGATAAAATATTGTACAATTGTTAATATTTGTCAAGAATTGACTTTTTGTATGCAAAAAAAATATTAACGTTCCCCAAATCTTTGTTAGCTTTAGGCAATACAAATTTACATTTTAGCTTCCAAAATAAGATTAAATCAATTACTAGTTGTACGTAGCATTGACAAATATTTGCAATTTTTTATAGCGTTAATATAAATAACCTTAATTTAAATACGATACAGTATCGTTCTAATAGAAGTTTGAAACGTTTTAAAATCCCATGTTTTGTTCGAGACATGCATTAATTGCAAGCGAGATATTATAAATTTCGGTGATAAAGAATAGAAGTTCTTCTTCCCAAGGAGAACAGAAAAGTCAAAATAATGTCAATTTGACATCATATTGACCAAATTATGTCATTTTTTGGTCACGATTGAAATCTCGATCTCAGATGACTTAAAAATGACTTTATATTGACTCCTTTTTTATTATGTCTTTTTGATTTTTAGATCGAGATTTCAATCATAACCAAAAAATGACTTAAATTTGGTCAATATGATGTCAAATTGACATTATTTTGACTATTCTGTTCTCCTTGGGTTGTATTATAAGATACGTTGTAAAATCAAAGATTAAAGAGAATATTGACTTCCAAAGATTAAGGATTAAAATGTGACAGCTGACGAGCTAACAATGTGTGATAGCTGCAATTATGCGAATACAATTATGGAATGTCAATAATTTTCGGATACTTTCCCGGTAATTATTTTCTTGAGACTTTTAAGATCGCACGTTCTTTGTCGCCTAGCTGTTCACGATTCAAATCCGTACGCCAACTTTTTGTCATTACCAAAGTTTTTGTTATGCGTGCTCGCGATGAAGCTGTTGGTCTTCAAAGTAGGTTGTAAACCCCCGCACGCGAGCACGGTAAGCGGAGCTCGTGAAGTGGATGCGTCAGAGTGGATGAGGCTGCAATATTCAGATGCTGTTAGGGAGGATTTTCTCGTCCGTGGCGAATACATAGACTTTGAGCAGCCTTGGATCAACTTGGTGCATTCAGCCGCAATGTCGGGGCGGCGCCCAGATTTCGGATCTGATTGTCTTTCTTGCAATGTAATGCGTATCTATCCCTACCGTTCTTTTAGATATATTTCCGATATAAAATAGTACGTATAGTTATTAAAAATAAATAAAATTTGATAAAAATTCAAATAGAGATAGAAGTGTAGAAATTTAACAAATAATAAATATAGTTTTTATTAAATAATACTATATATAAGATTTGTAAATTTAGATAATATAAGATTTTAAATCCATGTTGCATCAATAATGTTAATAAATAAATAAATTTTTTTCTATTATCTTACATATTTTTTAAATATAAATCCCTTCTTTTATCTTTACGTCATTTTAAGCTATTATTTTGTCACACGATCAAAATTTATATATGATATTTATGCGTGTGTATGTGTGCGATATTATTTGTAGATAATAATTAATAATTAGTTCGATGAAGGACAGTTTTAAGCGACAGAAGAGTGATCATTTTCTTAATTTATGGAATAATAAATAATTAAATCGCAAATTAAATAACGTTATATAAAACCAGGGTATGTTAAGGATGGGTACAATGTACGAATCTCAATGCCGGATATCGCGTACGTATATCAAATAATTCGGAGCAACGAATACCTGAGCGAGAAAAAAGTTGAGAGAATTTTTCCAATAAATGTTACCTCTTCACAGTGCTGCTACTTCCGATAATTCATTCTCTCCGTTATTGATACTGTCAGAAAGATAATTACTTCCACCGTTTTCGCCGCTAGAATAACGAATAGCAGAAGAGATAACAATAACAAGACTAGAGTAATATATTTTTCAAATGGTAGCATAGATTTATTTCTCGATTTTACGCTAGTTCTTTATAAAACAGGTGTGCATGTCATCGCTAACTTGAATATAGTACGTGATATAGCATACACGTACAAACGTACAGATATTTATGTAACTCACGAAAATTATACATATTTCAATACATTCCTACTAGTCTTGTATTGTATTTTTTAGCATATGTTTATTATATATTGAAAATTATTAGCATAATTTTTTAACTACGAAGTTCAGAAGAACAAGAAGCGAGTTAAGATTGAGATCGTACGAAACAAGAGATAAAGATGTTAGATAAATCGATTATCACTCATGCCATTGAACGTCGCTTCTCGTGGAACTAACAATAAGTGTAAAGATCAGGCATGACCAACCTACGGCCCGCGACAATATTTTTAAAATAAAAAATTAAAGGAAAAAGCTATAAAACTATTTTAAAGTTTAAATTTAACATTAAAAACAGTTTAATATTTCTGAGTACGGCTTCTTCTGAGTACGGCCCGCGGAAAGTTTGAAAATTTTGAATGTGGCTCGCAAATCGAAAAAGGTTGGCCATGCCTGGTAAAGATAGTAAAATTCTAATGAAAGCAAAGTTTCGCGTATATCAAACAAATACTTAGACTTAGCTATGCGCAATTCGCCACCGGGTATACAACGTAATTTAATACGTGAAACATTTCAGGAATATATTGTCTCCGCGGAACAAAAAGTCCAGCGCGCCATTATATACGTGTTTTATACGTGTTAACGCGGATTTAAGATCGGCAATAAATTTGCATCTGAATGCGGGAACAACGAGACGTGTCCGTATGCGGTAAGATCGTAAAGAGAAGCGCGCTCGTAGATATACGTTTCTGCGATGATTTCACCTCGGAAAAATTCAGAGCCCCGTATTGGATCTTCCCACACGAGTCGAGATATACGTATATTTCATAAGAGCTGTAAATTCTCGTTAAAGGGCGTTACCCTACACTAAATAATACCGGCAACTTCGAGAGAAATTACCGCGGACGTTACATGCACTCCCACCGGACACGGCCGTATTTCGCTTTTAACAGCGAGCCGTAATTTACTGGTTTTCACTAATAAATATCGTTAATATGTACACGCTGTATATCTCTCGCCGGCAGTGCCATATATAAACCGGTGAAACCGATGAAACTGTAAAGACGGTTTATTCGTGTGGCATCAGCGCATAGATACATGAATAATTCCGTTTGAATTGAATGCGCTTGTGGCGATGGTAGCAGCACATAAGTCACACATGCGGGCAAAATACAGAAGAATCCCGGTCTTTGATCTTGGTACGATAATTTTTGCGTTCATAAATTATTATTCGCGTCGGTTTTCAAAGTAATAATTGCGCCAACATTATCGGTACAATCACGTTATCTTTCTAGGGTAAATCCGGTATATACGCCGCACTTGAGGAAAACTTAATTTATCAAGTACTATTTACTAAGTTTAAGGCAAATGAATTATACACGGAAAAAAAAGAATGGTTGTGCCAATCAGATTCTGGTTGGCACAACCATTCTTTTTTTTCCGTGTACCGATAAAGACTTTATATTGTCTACTATTTAAAAAATTAGAAATATGAAATATTTATTCTTTGCATTTAACAAAAAAACGTTTAGAAATCCTTGCATTTTTGCCATATATCCCATAGAGGTGGGATATATGACTATTCATGGATGGGACATACGCCTTATAAAAAATCTACAAATAATGTTTAGGTATCTTATCCTACTAAATCAAAATAAAATCTATAGTTTAGAAAATCGCTACGTGAAAACTCGTGGAAAAACTGTTAGTTAACCAAGTCGTTGTAGTTACAATCGTATTTAATCACATTTTGTCCCGTATTGGATTTGCGTTGAATTGTCATGACGCCGCGCGGCAACGTGACCATTAATCTTCCATCCTTTGTCGATACCGTCATTGCGTCATTTATCAGGATTCGTCG
This sequence comes from Aphaenogaster floridana, assembly GCA_003063835.1. NCBI lineage: Eukaryota > Metazoa > Arthropoda > Insecta > Hymenoptera > Formicidae > Aphaenogaster > Aphaenogaster floridana. Next base: position 2,083,862 of record NJRP01000008.1, on the reverse strand, counting down.
GACTGCAGCCGTGAGTCGTGACGTTTTGTGTTTCGGCGGGCACCCCGCGACGAGGGTTACGGTGTTCGGAGCGGGAATGCCGAGAACGGGAAAGACAACGACTGGCTGATCGCGGGGAGAAAGGGACCCTGCACGAGTGAGCACGGCGCGTGCTGCACTTCTTGCATCCGGTCGTGCATAATACGCAACATACACGTACGCCGGCTGCCGATAATAACAAGGGCTTGAATAATAGCTTCGGACAAGTTATAGTTTCGAGCAGGCAAAACTTGAGCAGAAGTAAGAATACGTTGAGGAAACGCGCTTTGATGCGGCAAAATGATGTCAGGGTATCGTTGCTCTGTTATAACATCGCATTACGACCATATGGCATTTTATTTTTGCAGTCCTAGAGTCAAGTTCTTAGAGAAACTATTAAAAAATGAACAATGGTTATTTGATTAGCCACTTAAATGATGAGGAAATGATAGCTATAAAATAATGGGTCAGAACCTAGGAGATGCATAGAGTTAGCGATACTTAATTAATTACTTAATTAATTACTAGAAATCAATCTAAAATGATTAATTTATCGTCGACATTTCTAGTACACTTTCTGAACGTTTAAAAATATGACAGTCTCTATTCTAAGACTTTATCTATCCTCTAACAATAAGCAAATCTTCCAAGGAAAAATATGATGAAGATATAGGTGAGAAAAATATACGCGAGTGACTGAATTGAAAAGAATTCAAATTGATTTCTGGAAACAATGTAATTATGTACTGCTAACTGCATCTGACGTGAGACTCTTATCTTAACCCATTATTACAATCGAATAATAAGACATGAGAAGGTTTCTGATAATTACGAAGTTATATAATAATAAAAGTTAGTTACAGAACAAAGTTTCAAGAGAATGTAATTAAATAAAAACATTTTATTTCAGATTTATTTTAAGTAAATTTTACCTCAGCAAAATTTTACTTAAGATCTGTTTAGTTATTAGAATTGTTAAAATACTTGAAGAAAATTATGATTATGTCGGCGTTAAATTCCTATTTTACTGGAAAATTATTACTATCCAACACACAGGATTGTCACTGTTTCGCTCCATGTTATTCTAGATCAATAGTTCTCACCCTTCTGTTATTTGTGTCACCCTAAATACATGTCTCATAGCATGCGGCTGTTTCTACTTTTCAACCCTATTTTCCCAACTTTGTTGTCCCAGTCTTACATTAGCGTTAATAGTCGTTCCTTAAATAAACACTAAAGAAACAACTTCAATTTTAGAATGTCTATTAACAAACTTTTGCAAAAAAATCAATGCATTTCGATTAAGAATCCTTATTTTAAATATCACTGACAAATGGAAATAATTGGAAATAATAATCTTGCACAGAAAAAACGATATTACGATTATGTGGTTGCCACAACCACAATAATAGTAATATTTGATACAGCCACGTCCTGTGGTTGTCACATTCACATTGTTTTGTGTAGTGCATCTATATATGTTTGTCTCAACATTCACTATGTTTGCTGTACCAAATGCATATAGTTGCCTTCACATCAATGTGAATGTGA